>JAHZNF010000734.1:0-13178 GCA_027744215.1 Troglopedetes dispersus
GCCTGGAAGACTCGCTTGAAGAGCTTTACATTGTCGAAGAAAAGTTAATCGACTTCCCTTTCGATGCCATTGAAAAATTGCGGAACCTGGAGGCATTCACCCTTGGTTAGTATATACAAACTTTAACGAAATTAATACTAAATTAAAACTATAACTAGCTAACTAGCTTCTCTTATGGTAATTATCAGACCCATTCCAATCGACCATCAACAAGTCCTATCATGTCCTTTATGCCTACTTTGCATTCCATCATGATGCTAAATACTTGCATAAAACTTTTTTTGTAACATAGAAAAGAGCAAGGTCCGCCTTTTGCCCAGATTTAATGGGCTCAACAGACTGAAGCATATACGAATTGATGGCTCGCTCATCTCAGGATTTCCGGTGGGAGGGTTCGCAAACATGGCATCCGTTAAGCAAATCCACGTCGTCAATTCCGAAGTCACCACACTCGCAGAAGGGATTTTTGGCCGGTATGTTTACACTTTTTACAATTTTTTTTGCTACATTTATAAGTTCTCAGGCTCACCAGTGAAATGATTTATTTTCAGACTTGAGAACCTCGTGTTGGCTAATTTCAGTAATAATCGTATAGAACATGTCCAACGAAGATGTTTCGCTCTACTTCCCAGATTAGAGGTCAGTAGTCAGCTCTCTTTCTGAAGAGCGTCTTCTTTTTTTATGATTCTTGAGTGTTCATTATCCTTGCAATATTTTGTGAATCCGCACACATGCATCATGCATATTTTTTATTATTATTACGCAGGGATCGTAATAAATGCAATAATAGAATTTGATATCTTAACATGTGTAAAAATCGTTCTTATAAATCTTCAATTTAGAAAATAATAATGAGTTGCAATAAGAATGACTCAAGCATGCATTATTATTACATTGCCGCGAGAGTGAGCATAATGGTGTATCAGAGTGTGCGATTTTTCTCTTATTGTGTTCTTAAGATGACTCATCTTCATCAACTTTGCCATGTAACTTTACGATATTTTCGTGATGCATTTCGCTGTTTTTTACTGAGCTTAAACAGCAAGATGAAATCAAGCCTTATCTTCATAAAAATATCTTTTTGCATTGTCACTGATGAAAATCAATGTTGGTTCAAAAGTGGTACCTGTTGATTTATTACTTTTCACAGAGATTACCTGATCTCTTAAGATTTTAAAATTTTGACTTCGCTTTTTATCTCGTGGTGAACTGTATGTTGGGAACAATGCAAAGGAAGCTTGTATATGTAGTAAGTTAGGGAGCAAAGACGAAAAAAAGGAGTTTACGCCACACTTTTGCATATTTATGAACAACTGCATGTACTTCTCAGCAGACACAATTACAAGCCATCTCATTGTTATTGTACTATTGGTAAAGAAGACGCGATGATTATAACTACTTAAGATGCTGTGAGAGAGAATCCTTGTGATCCTTGTCTTAATAACAAACCCTTTTTTACACTCGATCCCTGAATGAAAATGAAAGCGAGAAAAATTTGAATGCTATAATATTAACGACTTCTCCTGTGTCTACTGCTGCTGCTGCTGCTGAAATATAATGATTGACTCACGCCTCTCTTCTAACAACTTCAGAGAAATTGCTTCATATTCTTATTAAGGCAAATTAACTCTAATAAATTAAAAAATATAAATAATGAAAGTAAAAATAGAAGACAGGTAGCTGCGAGAAGAATAGCTGCAATTAAATTAAAGCAGTACGGAGTAAAAAGTGAAATATGTATTGCGATTTATCATGCATGATATATTATTTGTTGATTTATTGTTATTGGCACACAATGTGCATTATATTTCTTTTTAGATCTTGTCAGTGGCAAACAATCACTTGGAGGAAGCACTGCCAGTCGGCAGAGCAGTGGAGGAGCTCATCTCATTGAAATCTTTAGATTTGTCATACAATCGATTCAGGCAACTTCCGGAAGGCTCTTTTGTCAACTTGAGGTAAGTATGCAATGTTTCCTGGAACGAATGTGAGCATGTGAGACACTACTTGTCATCAAATGCATGAATGGCGAAGGAGATTGATAACCTAAACTAGTGGAGTTGGAAACGAAGATTACTTTCCTAGCTGTTTTGTCCATCCTCTAAACAGAAAATTATGTAGTATATAATACATGTATCACATATATGTATCACAGATAGATCATCATCAGTTACAAAAGCAAGATGAAAATCGCAACACAATTACGTAATTATTATTAATTTTAAAAATAATTTTTGTCAGGGCATTACAGTCGTTAAATCTGGCTGGGAACAGGATCAGCCNTAATTTTAAAAATAATTTTTGTCAGGACATTACAGTCGTTAAATCTGGCTGGGAACAGGATCAGCCGCGTAGCGATGCGCTCGTTCGCCCACCTGCCTGCACTGCGAAAGGTGGATTTGAGCTACAATGAGCTAAAAAATTTCCCCAACATGTTTTTCGATACGACCCCACTTCTGGAGGAGATTCGCTTAAGAAATAATTTGTTAGGCACGGCAAAGGAAATTGGAGAAATGTTGGAAACTTTGAAGTCACTTCGTTATCTCGATTTGGTAACTAATTTGTTTATTCTATTTAATCGAGATTTACTTTAATTAATATGTTACACAAAATTAGTTTTTATGTGCATGTGTTCCATTATTATTGTGAGCATAAAATGTATTATGGTAACGTTTGAAAGCTATACAATTTTGAAGTATGCCTTAATTTGTCATCTTTAGGCTCAAAACGGATTTAGCGAGCTCCCGGCAGGAACGATCCGTGGACACACGCATCTCATGAAACTTGACTTGAGCGACAATAAAATAGTACGGATTCAGCGTGAGGCATTTAAGGATATGCCGTCATTGACGGAAATGAGTTTGAGAAATAATTCACTGATGGAGTTGCCTGTGGATGGGCTGGCGTGGGATATTGGCTCTCTGAAGGAGCTCGATTTGTCCATGAACAAGCTCACCACTATGACGGCTAATGCACTCCAAGGACTGGCCAACCTGGCAAGAATGGATTTAAGTCATAACGGGATTAAGTCATTGGGCCAAGGCGTGTTCGCAAAAAATAAAGAAATGGACTACTTGGACATTGCTGATAACGGGCTTTCAACCATTGCTTCAGATGCATTTCAAGGGTTACACAAACTAACCAGATTGGACTTGGCTCGCAATAATTTGGAATCTATTCCAAATGGAGCCTTCCGTGATTTGAAGTCATTGCAGGGCTTAAACATGGCAAATAATCGTATTAACAACGTTCCTCCCAATATGCTCCACGAGTTGAGGGCATTGGAAGAGTTCAGCCTGAAAGGAAATTCCCTTAATCATCTTCCAGCAGGATTCTTTCAGAATCTGGGGAAATTGAGGTTGCTCAACATGAGGGATAATTCCATCTCTTCCATTCAAAATAAAATGTTTGCTGGACTACAGAGTTTAGAAAACCTGAGACTTGCGTCAAACCAAATTTCACACTTTGATGAATCCGTTTTTGACGATATGGTCAATTTAAAAAGTTTAGATTTGTCAAGTAACAAGATTACTAGGCTTCCTTCAAGGTCATTCAAAAACTTACCAAGTTTGGAAAGATTCGAGGCGAGAGAAAATCGTATTTCTATTGTGGAGCCAGGAGTTCTCGCAAATTCTGACGGACTGCAAATTCTTGACCTGTAAGTTTTTACTTTTTACAAGATTCGGGTCCTGCTATTCTATTATTTGAGGTGTGCACACCAGCTACTTCTCTTTCAACCATTTTTTTTATCTCATTTCATTCACACAATCCGACGAAAAAAAAATTAACTTTGAGTTTATACACGTACATAGCAATACAGCAGCAGAGTTTATCGTACTGCAAGCAATCGGTTTCCATTGTTTAAGCGAGTTTAGGGCCACACAGGCTAACCTTGTAACATTTACCACCCCTCGAAATCCGACCTACATACCACATACCAAAGCGTCGTTTGCCTGACTTCAGATCCCAGGAGTCAAAAAGAAATGCAGCCTGTCTGTAACAGGTGCAGCGTAAGAGAAGGAGACTGATGAAATGTTGATGAAACTGCGAGTAGCTGAAAGGCAGATAGCATTATTGCATAGATAGCCACAACTGTGCTAAAACTTTTTGACGTGACGACATGATGCTAAAACTGTCATATATTTGAATGATAGCTTTCGGGCATCATGGATGACGTTTTGGTTAATAAATGTTTTGGTTAATGTCATATATTTTCCAGAGCCCATAATGCGCTGGTGTCGGTCCCCGATCTTGTGAAGACAACCTCCGCCCTAAAGGTCATTGACTTGAGCCACAAGGTGCAGCGTAAGAGAAGGAGACTGATGAAATGTTGATGAAACTGCGAGTAGCTGAAAGGCAGATAGCATTATTGCATAGCCACAACTGTGCTAAAACTTTTTGACGTGACGACATGATGCTAAACTGTCATATATTTTCCAGAGCCCATAATGCGCTGGTGTCGGTCCCCGATCTTGTGAAGACAACCTCCGCCCTAAAGGTCATTGACTTGAGCCACAATCAGGTTCAGAAAATTGATGTCGAGACGTTTAGGAAGTCGACAAGTCTAATGGAACTCTACTTAAATAATAATAAAATTAAGCAGCTTCATGCGAAAACTTTTGAGGTAAGAACGTACTCTGTAAATACTAATGGTTATGAGGTAAAGTAAACGACACTGGTAATTAAATCTCATTTGCATATTTCATGCTGTCATCTTTTATGTACCCCTTCGTTTCTAGAATCTTGGTTCATTGACCATTGTCGACGTGGATGGGAATGAAGTAGAAGAAGTACAACAAGGAACGTTCCGTAATCTCCCCCGTCTCATTTATCTCCGCTTGAGTAGAAATAAACTGCGAAACATTCACAACATAGCTTTCTCCGGCCTGAACGCTCTGGATGGACTGGATCTGCAAGAGAATGAGCTGGAGCTGGTCTCTGAAAATGCATTTGAAAAAACTGGAGCACTCAAATACCTCAACCTGAGCAATAATAATTTTGACAGTATGGCGAGAATGGGGCTAGCCTCACTCTCTTCCCTTGAAGTTCTCGATATGAGTTACAATCGGCTTAGTGGAGTAGATGGAAAGGCTTTGAGGCATTTGATTTGGCTGGTTGAGTTGAGAGTATGTTTTTATTGCTACTACTATTACTAGTATAAATATTATAAAACACAATAACAAATTTAGGTATACCTACATAATTCGGTCATTCATATCCTTTTTATCATGAAACAAAACTTTTGTTTGTGGAAGATGTGCTCGGAATGTTGTATTCGTAATTTTTGGTAACATGTTGTTAAAGTGCTCAGAGTAAATTGTTGAAGTGCTGAAATGAAGGGTTTTATCCACAACTTTGATTTTCAGATGAATGAAAATGGAATATGTACCATCCCAACTGGAACTTTTGATGCAATGAGCAGACTGAAAATGTTAGTTTTGAGGAACAATTCCCTGGCGCATTTGTACGAATCCGTGTTTTACAAGCTGAGGAACAATATTGCATTTATTGACGTTTCTGGTAAGTTTTACCTGGACCAATTACTGTCCCTACCCTTTTGAACTTTCCAATACGTATCACCAATACGAGGATCCCTTTTTACCGTGAACTTTTTTTTAAATACTTTTCTCTGGGAAAAGGGAATCCATTATCCTGTGACTGTGAAATGATTTGGCTGCGTAATCTCATGGCCAGGGAAGCAATCCAAGAATTGTCCGATTCAATCTGTGATGGACCCAACGAACTCAAAGGTTTCCCTTTGAAAAGTGTCCGACCGGGAAGGATGGTATGCTCATCTGCCAGTTCGAACAGTCGTAGTGGTCTTTCCAATTCCATCTCAGACACGAAGTGCCCTCCGTTGGCAAAATCGAGACGGAAACCGAGGCCCCATATTTCGGAGTCGGAAGATTCGTATGCAAATAGCAATTATCCAGAAGCTAGCCAGAATGAGCTGAGGCATAATAATAACAATAACAACAACAGACGGAAAGAGGATAAATTGATCGAGTCCAATGATTACATTCCTGGTGATACACCTACGATATATGCCGGCAGTAGTTCAAGCAATACAAATACTAAAGTATGGGGGAAAGTAATACTTACAGAATCTTAAAAACGAATCATTCCAAAAATTGATTTGATTTCACCTAAATTACTTTTTACGTATCGTGTATGACCACAGGCAACGCAAGATGATGTCCGGAAGTCGAATTCCGTTTTTGGAGGACTTTCGTCAATTTTTGGAATCCCGCTGGATTTCGGTTTGAATCTAGGTATTTCACCGAGTGTCTCAGTGACAGATAAGACTACTACTACATCACGTCACAGTCATGTAGGAAAGAACGGGTTCTCCATTGACGGAAACAGGAAAGGCTCAGATCCCCTACCTCCAAGTTGGGCAGAGAGGCCTACGAAACCGGTATACGAGCCGCCAGAATACTTGCCTCGAAAGCCCGCCCAACCTTACATTCCTTTAAATCCTTACCGTGACCAGTCCTCTCCTCCCGTTGTTCCCTCCGGCAGTGTGGATGTGCACAAAGCCGTGGCCCCGAATGGGTACGATAAGGATCCCAACAGGAGGAGTAAAAAGCCTATTGTCAAGTTTCCCACCAGTGGGCCAAGTGCTTCTCCCCCACCGCCACCCTCCTGGCATCCCAGCTATCCGAATACTGAAACAGGTTTTACACCATTTAGCAATCTATAAATATATTTAAAGTAACGTTTTGAAGCACATGACCGTAGTTGCTCAGCGTATACTAACTAATGAAATTAGAAACATATTAGTTACACGAAAGACTAGCGGAATTTTTTTGTCCCACATTTTGAATTAATTTAATTAATTCGTAGTAACATATGAATCACACGTTAGATCATGTAAGGCAACATTTTGTTTGCCCTTGAATCCCAATAAGTAGACCAAGTTTAATTGGTACCACTACTTTTTTTTCCTCGACAACTTTTCTCGGTCTATCTGATGATATATTATTGTTTTTTGCAGGATTTATTCCTATTGAGCCTTTCTTCCATTCAAACTCGTTCATAAGTCGTAATAAAAATGCTTTCAACAACAACAGTAAGCAGAGCAAGAATGAAAGTAATAAATTGGACGGTGAGTCGAGTGGAACCAATGTTCAGTACTTCAGTTCCACCACTCTACCCCCTCGGATACATGCCAATTTTATTCACCATCATTCCAACATTATATCCACTTCCACTAGTAGCACCTCTTCATCCACCGCTTCCACCTCTGCCAGTAGCAGTAACTCCGCCAAAAAGACGGGCACTGAGGCTGCTTATCGCCCTTTTAACGGTTTTAATTCTCCCACAGATTCCTCCCAGGTGGACAACAACAGTAAGGCGAAGGCAACTTCCCAGCAAGGAGCCACCTCTAGCGGTTCCGCTTCCTCCTCCGTTCAGTCGGAGTCTGAGGAGTACAATGAAGAAGAAGTCAGTAACTACACACCTGTAGACATCCTCTCTCCCGATGACCAGCGGAACAGCCATGAAAAGACCAAAAGTCCAGCAGACGACCTGAGTCTTAACGACTTTTGGGACATTTTTACTGGCAAGCCCATTCGAAATCAGAACACCAAAACCACGACCTCCAATAATTCAGGAGACCGAGATCGTGAGAGGGATCACCACCCACACTACTATGATGACCAGGTGGATTCCCCGGTTAATTTCTCAAACCCTATTGACGCCACCACGTTCCGATCGGTGCCCCCTCCTGACGCCTTCGATGACGCGAAAGAAGGCAGCAATGAGCAAATCACTGGGTATGATAGTAACGGTGTGATCCGCAGAGCCACCGGAAAACCCACAATTACGAAAATTGTTGAAACTGGTTTCAACCCCTCGAGTAGTGGAACGGGTATCTCGGGACCTGACAACCCTGTCAGCAATGAACTCGACGGTCCAGTGAAATCTGACAACCCGTCCCCTTCTCCGCTGGTCCCTCCCGTGGTGATTGGAACGAAGAACGCGGAAGCAGCAGATTGGTACTATACTAATTACCATAATGCAGAAAGTGGAGCTGGAAATCAAGAATGGGAAAAGTTAATTGAGCGAAGTCGCATTAACCAGTTGGAGGAGGAGCTCGTGGGAGCCAAGCGTTCAAGTAGCAGTAGTAGTGGGAGTAGTAGTAGTAGTAGTTCTATTCATTCTTCATCATTTTTATCCATGCATAGTTATCACTATTGTCTTGCCAGTTTACTCTATTATTTACTTGTTTATATGAACCCATATTCTTTCACATGACGCTGTTAATTATTAGTTCTTTTAAATGTATGTTGTAGGTGAAAAGTATTTGTAACCTTTGTAAGCAAACTTCAATTAAAGCCAATTTTTATTCTTTTATATTTAGCAGAGCATATTACTCATCGCCATTGTAAATAGATGGATCTGTTAATTTTACAAACACTATTATCGCGATTCATAAACTTTAGGTTTGAACTAACTTTAATACCTTTTATTTAGATTTTCCATGTACCGACTAATAATAGTATTATATTGTAGGGAGTACTTTATTACAGGTTAGCTAGGTTGCACTAGTGGAATTATATTTTTACTACAAAGTTGATTTATTTTACGTTAATTAAACACAAGTTTATTTTTTCTGACTGTGACTATTACCTACAAATGTTACCTAATTTTCTACTGTGACAATATCATTAGAAAAAATAGACTACACTTTTATTAAAGCATAGTATAGCATAACAGGTGACAGTTAAACTTCAATTGAAGTGCATTTTATACTTTTCAACAGAGACACCAAATCTGATAAATGACATTTTTTTAAAGGTAATTCGTATATGACTCATGAACACTTTTGTATAATAATGTGCATAAAATTGCCTGCAATTGCAATTATGTATATGTAATGTATGTATGTATCAAAAAACCATTATGAATTACTGACTGTGAAAACTTTAGAAATTTTTTTAAATACAACAATTTCCTACAGAAAGACAAAATTGGCAGTAGCAGTTACTTCTTTGGGTACGAGTTTTATATGAATTGTCTCAATTGATTCTAAAGCTTCCCAATTAATTACAAGAATTCCGTCTCACGTTCAATCCCAACAAATTTTAGTTGCTCCGTGGGTCCATATCTTTAAACATTCCGAGAGCATTTTGTTACAACTTAGCTTACAATATGAAATAAGTGTTGTATAAAATACAATCGTGTGGATTACCGGTAATCGAAGAATAGCTCCTCGCCTGGTAAAATTGCCCTCGCGGTATAGATTCCAATTCTATGATCCCCATTCACCATCATAACTTTGGCGTAACAATTTGGGTTCACCGAATGGTTAGCAAACCTAATTTTGTTACCTTTCCTTGTAGCGTCCACAACAAATTCTGAATTGCAAAAATCAACATCCCACATTTTAAGGGAAGTGAAGAAACAATAAGACAACTATATTTTGCACGCATATTTGTGTACCATTGTTCAAGTTGAAAAGGAAGCTGCACATGTACTTATCGTACACTTTGCCTCGACGATCTGCTTCATCCTGTGTAATTACTTCTCCACAGTACCTAAATCATTACCAATTTATCAGAATCATTCCAGTGCTTAAATTAACTATTTTATTATAGCATCATTACTTCACCGCAACCGAACCTAATGTACTGTTACGAATCAACATGATGCTGCATGAAACATAGTTACCTAACTAGGACTACAATATGTACATTAATTATTATTGTACATATTTCTGTTGTTTATTTTACTTACTCCGAGATAAACTCATTTTTCTGTGCAGATTCCTTCAAAAAGATACCCCAACCTGCTACGTCCGACGGAGCCAACAATAGATGTTTATCTAAAATAATGCACCATGGGACAAAGAAGGTGGGAAAGACAAATAAAATAAAATTTAATTAGTGTCATTTGTGAAAAAATTACATTACTACAAACGGGACAAAATGAAATGGAACAGGAACAATAAGTTTCCAGTAAAACACAACGTACATAATCCTCTTTGGCAGCTAACGTTTTTACAGTTAATCTTGGATTTATCGTACTGGTCTGCGCCACACATAGAACACAAATCCGGATCACACTCCCGCACAGCCAGATAGCAAGGACATTGTTTTGTGTTGCACTGAGCTTTGCAACGACACCCAGGGAATCGGTTTTGGCCTAAGCAATAAATCAGATTGTAGTAAATTAGCTTTTGTAGCTTAAAAGAGGATATAAAAAATGAGATAGAAGACACTCCGGCAGCTTCCGGTTTCATGTACTCACATTCGCTAATATCCTTTTGTGATTCATCAGTGGTCATATCTGCAGCTTCTTTTTGAGCGAAATAGAATACCTAAATAAAATTACAATGAGTAAATTTTTGTTTTTTTTTCTGGTTGATGCTTTTCACTGTCAAATGTTTTGACAAGCTTACCTGTTCACAGGTTTTTGTCGCGAGAATGTTCGCAATTACGCAATAATTATGATGGAAAACTTTATGCAGTGCTCTGAACAAGCTCTGATCCGCCCCTGACCAGGTGTTCATATCTTGCGGTTGAAAATCTCTTATCAAAAGGGGAGCCGCTGTTGTGTCAATACGAACTCCTGCACTCGGTTGATTATTGTTGTCTGTTGACGATGATGATGATGATATTCCTGGAATTTGATGAAAGTGGAGGCAGCTCTGAATAGCGAAGTTCACGGCTGGATTCTCCTTGAAATCCCATTTTTCGCTGGAGTTATTACTATTATTGCCACTGTTGCTTTTCAATTTTGCTCCTTTGTTTTCTCCGTAATCAGATTTGCTCTCATCAGTAGGCAAAGAGGTTTGTTTGGTTGCTGCTCCCGTTGCCGGCGTGGTGCTAGTACCACTGCTCCTCTTCCCATTCCCTTCGGATTTCCCATTTTTGCTGTGGGAGGAGGATGATGATGAACGTTGTTGATGATGGTATCCCATTAGTGCCACGCTGCCGTCACTACTGTTGTCATCAGAGCTACTCGGTTCCCCACTTCCACTATTACTAGATTCCACTGACGTTTGTTTGCGAAGCTTTTTTGACACAATTTTTCCTCCTTGTTCCGACCCACCTAGCAGGTCCAGATCTCTATCTGATGATGTGGAGGAAGCCATCATTGCCTCAATTCGAGCTTGAACTTCTGGCTAAAAATACGGACATTAGAGATCCGGTGTGAAAATTGAATCATGTACTTCTGTAGCTACTTTTGGTGATTTATACCTATGTGCCCACGCACATACGTACTACATGATTTGACCAAAAAAACTCATCAGCTACGCTCGTTTTTGGATGAGGATTAGGGTTATATATTTTACTTGATTATTATGATAATTGGCTTACCAAATATAAAAAGCAGTGTGGACCGCAAGGCATTTTCGTTCTATACTCTGGACATTTCCGCTTCAGCATTTTTGGCTCAGGATGGTAAGCTTTTAGCCCTGTTCACACACATAAATTCTTATTTCATTTCAGAAACCGAATTATTCAGATTATGCTTAGACGTAGATTGTAATGATAAGTAAAGGAGCTAGGTTTAACGAGAAAGTTGCCATAATATAAAGAGGAAGGTAACAAGTCTCTAGCGTACGGTGAAGAAGGCAGTCATATTTGTAGCATCGTCTGCAAAACAGCGAGTGAAAGGAATGCATAGTTTGCTCCCTCGGAACCGATTCAGCAGTCGGACCGTCTATGTTTGGTGTACATTCCGGAGGTAGCCCTGCACACAGGGAGTTTCTCATGTAACTCGATGTACCTTCATTTAGATAATAATATCATTATTATAATGTGGCCGCATGAATACAATATTATCATAACAGACGATATGATCTGTAATGTCGTGGTTTATGCTTTGCCCTAGATTTGAGTTTCGCATAAACTATTCTTTATTGCAATTTAAAGTATGTCTAAAGTCCGAAGAAAACGTACTTTTCCTTTAATTCCGTTGGTGAGCCATTCTTGGGAAATACTTGGGAGAGCAACTGTGGAAATCAATAATATATCCCTGTAGCACGTTACTTGTGGTGGCTATCGAATGCATAGTTTGCTCCCTCGGAACCGATTCAGCAGTCGGACCGTCTATGTTTGGTGTACATTCCGGAGGTAGCCCTGCACCATTCTTGGGAAATACTTGGGAGAGCAACTGTGGAAATCAATAATATATCCCTGTAGCACGTTACTTGTGGTGGCTATCCTATTAACTTAAACATAATTCGAGGCCCAAACCTTAAAAATCCGATTTGAGGGTAACTTTATTCTGGGAACTTTCCCTTCTGCATTAATTATCATTCCTTGCTGCGGCTCGGTCCGTTTTGCCCCAGCTTTCCCTTTCTTGCTCCCATTATTTTCACCATCAGATTCATTCAAATCAAGCTCTGGTGTATCAGACGGGGAGCCTATCCCCTTTTGCTTGTCCGTCGAAGATAGCTGAACTGATTCCTCCATGACCCGAACCAATTCCATGAAACAGTCCTATTATTTGAATAACATATAAAATTAAAAGCAAAATGTACTAAAGACTGAAGGAAAAAAATGGTATAAGTTTACATCATCCATGTAGTCAGAGTCTTTATCTGTGTGCACTTGTCCATCATAATTTTTCAACAGCTCTTCTATAAATTTTCCATCCTTATCTAGCAATTCGTCACCTTTAATAAATAACAAAAAAAATTATATGACACAAGCTTAGTCATCCTTATTACAACTACCTTTTTCATATAGGTATATTTACTTTACCCATGTATGGGATGTTGTGGAGCACAGTTTCATCTTCAACCATCACATTTGACTGCACATTAGACCAGGTATACATGGTCGGTGTCGGAGGAACCTGATGTATAACCCTTACGGGAACGGAATGTGAGGACTTTGGCTCCTCGGTGAAAACCACCGAAGCTCTTTTCATGGTATCCAAGTGTTCAGGAGCGTCAAGGTCAATTTCCCACTGGGAAATTTTGGCTTCCTTCCATTTTCGATTTACATCTTTCATGATTCCTGCGCGCGGAACAAAATCCAATTATACTTTCCTATTTCATACGTCATTATGATTATTACTGAGATAAAGGCAGAATCAGCACTCGCTTTTCAAACTGTAATCATGTAGTTGGTTGGTATATAACGGAGCTTGCAAAAATAAGAGCATGAAGAGAAATCCATATTTTTTTATTTTGCCTGCTGAAAATAGGCCATTTTCTC
>JAHZNF010000735.1:0-26906 GCA_027744215.1 Troglopedetes dispersus
TGTGTCGTGGTCCGTCATACCCACAAAAACCGACGGATGGGTCTCGGTCTCTGTATTTGCCTCCAGCTCCTCATGTTTGCCCTCGTGTCGTTTGCTTCACTCCTCAATGAAGCAAATATCCTTGGGCAGATGCAAACAAAGAGAGAAAAGTGCTTATTACCTATTTCTATTACACAATGAGGACTGCAGGATCACAGCTGTCATTCTTCATTATGGTTATTGACTAGAATACTTAATTTCATTCGTTAAAACTTTTATGATCTCCTCTAACCAAATTGTTTCCCCCTGCATTCTCGGAAACACAAGTGCATTCTACTACAACTTCTGAGTATGATCATGAATGAATGTACCTAAAAAAGAAGAATAAGTTTTTACTTTTAGTAAAATTGTCTTCCCTAATAATTTAGGGAAAAATGGAGAAAAATTTAAACGTGGAAGATGAATGTGAGGGGTTTCAGAAGTGACACGACATAGTCAATAGAGAATTTTCAAAAATGTTAAAATTTATTGTTCCTGCCATTCTTCTTTAATCTCATTGTTAGAAATTGGGAAGCATTGTGTCTTGTCTTTTCCAGTAAGTTACGTTTCACTTAGCTCCACAATTTTTACAAACTCATTCATTGTCCGTGTGAAACGCGTTCATTGTCTGTGCACAATGAAAAGCAATATAACAAAATAAAGTTAGTAACTCTCGATTTCACGACGAGTACACTTTCAAGTTGTTCGTCGTTCAAGAATTCTGTACAAACAACTTGTCTGTAAAGTGAATGAAAACTGTATTGTGTCTGGTTTCGGGATAAGGGTCCATGTGCGAGTTTCCCTGCGTGAGCTTCAATATTACACACACTTGAGCCTTGTGCATGTAATTTTTATTCAAGTACTCTGCAGATCTTGTCCTTTTCAAGATCCATTACAACTTTATATTGTGAGTACATACATGTAATAATAATATCAAGTATTTATGCAATGTGTGCATGCCCAGCTCAGGGTTACAAGATCCATGTTTGCTTCTTGTAATCGCCATTCCAAATTCACCCAAGACCGGTAGGCATAAAAGCGAATCACGATTTGTCGAGGACCACGACCACACGAGAGAGAAAAAGCATGCATAAATGCATTTTTCGAACTGCACTTTGTACACTTTTTTCTCAAGTTTGTTGTATAATGTCTTCATCATTGTGTGCTGTTTCCTTCCTCCTTCGGTGATGTTATTAAGTTGGCAAGTAACTGAAGCCAGATTACACAGCACCATAAGCATTAATTTTAATAAATAATGGTTTCTGGAAGGGTCTCCAGAGTCTCAAAGTACAATATTTTTTATGCGTGCATTTCTACGAGAATAGAAAAAAGCAGTGTATAAGATGGTGTGCATGTGAGTATGTATGTATTTGTTAGAGTGACTCATCAATATTAAAATGAGCCTGGTTGAAGGAAGTGGCACGGTTTGCATTGGATTTTTCTCCTTCCACATTATAAGAACATCGACCAACTTGGTAACAGTCTAAATGGGAAAATATTTCTTATTTAGCGCAGCCTCACAGCATTTTACTTCTTCGCTGTCTTGCACTCAAATAATACATTATACAGGTTAAACTAGGGAATTGAATAAGTGAGGGCTGGAAGACACCATTATTGTAGCATGCGTGCACACTCATCCTCATGCATGCATAACTAAACAAGAATATATAAGAATGCAATCTAAGGAAAATTCAAGAGTAGCATTTAGAGCATGGTAATGGTGTAATATTCCAGCACACCAATTTTGAGCACACTTGATCTGCAGCGAAAAAAGTTGCGTACAATATTGCACACACGCACATGGTGCCGTCCGCGTCCTCTTCTTCAATTTCTACCAAAAGGAAGAAAAGTTTTTCCTCTGAAATTACAACCGGTCTGCCGGCCTGCATGTGAGAATTGTGAAACCCTTTTCCACACGAAGACTAAAAATTCGTTTTCAAAGTTAACCGAGTAATCATTGTTGTAGCAGTTTTAGTAATAATGCATATGCCCATAAGCCATAATTTACTGGTCGTATTCATTCCATTCGACTCGGGTTTCAGCCACCCGATGAAAGTATTAGTATAGGATGTTGTTCCAAAGAAATATAAAATTGGGTAGAAACTGTTATTTGCATTATTTAGAGTATAATTTAGAGAGAAGAGGAAGGGCAGGCACTCCGTTTTTTTTTTGTTTGGGTTTATTCTTCCACGTGCATTTTCTAGTTTCCACCTTACTACCACCACCACCACCACCATCATCGCCACATGAACGTATAAATTCCTTTGGAGGACTGCAAGCGCACTAATTTTCCTCAGCCCTGGATAATTGATGTGGCTCGAATGGCATGGGTTAACTGCCCCGTATGTGTCATGTAAATTGTGTAATAATAATAATTTTCCGCTCCTATTCAGCCATCCAGCCAGCCTCCCACTTCACCTTATTTCCCTGGGTCAGTTAGATACAAATCAAGTAGACATTTTTTGCTCGCAGCAGCAGATGCACAAATATGCATACCAAAACAATGAACATTCAAAACTTGGAATGTGTAACGAAATTTGCA
The DNA here is from genome assembly GCA_027744215.1 of Troglopedetes dispersus. Taxonomy (NCBI): domain Eukaryota; kingdom Metazoa; phylum Arthropoda; class Collembola; order Entomobryomorpha; family Paronellidae; genus Troglopedetes; species Troglopedetes dispersus. The sequence continues at coordinate 2,561 of JAHZNF010000735.1, forward strand.
TTTTTTTCTTCTCTGTAATCAAACAAACCTTGCTTTCTTCCCAACTTTCTGCTGTGCAGGTTACTCTTCTTTTTTAAAAGGAGTTTCCCTACTGCAAAACGTAAAAAACAATGTTTGAACTAGCCAATGACTGTACTTCCCCGGCCCGGGAAAATCCGTTTTACCTCAAACTTTCAACTTGTTCAAATTTACTTTCAAACAGTTTACCAGTTAAAAGGAAGTTCCTGAAGAAGAAAAAGTGAAAGAGTAAGATCGATGCAGGCTCACAAGTGCCAGCAGCAGCGCGAAAACTGCTGTAAAATGCTCCCTTGAAGGCTGCTGATGCGTGTTACAAAAAATATGATGTGGTACACTTATATCATCTTTACTCCAAACTTAAAATTGAAAGGAAAGTGTCTTCACAATCACTCCTATCCTATTCAGTGTAATACATTGTGTACTTTATTTTTTTCGTATGCATATTAAGTAGTACTTTATACTTTATTGAAGATAGACACAAGACACACATCCTCTTTCGAAACTCTTCATCCAAAAAATGCCGGCAGTACTACAAGGTTCGGAACGAAGCAAAAATTTTGGACGTTGAAGAAGATGGAGCAAGTCAAAAGTGAAGTCCGGATGCCGTAAAATTCATCTTGTTAGCTCAAGGAATCCTTCCGTCTTCACGTTACGTAATGCACCTCCTCTTACTTGTTTCTAGTGTGTACTTTTGGACTAAAGCAGACGAGTAAAAAAAGCTTCTTAAAAATCTATTCATCCTTCTTTTCACTGCATCAAAAACGGCGGTGGAATACATGTGGATGCGAAACGAACAAGTCTCAAATATCGTAAACTGGGAAAATAAAAATGTACTCCGGGTATATCTGCTCAATATTATGGATGAAAGCGATGGAGGAACCTGGAGGCCCGGTGCTATACGTATATAATAATAAAAACCGAAAACTTACTTGTCATGCATGCCAGACAACGGAATCTTTTACTACTTCTGCGTTGCCCCCAAAAAATCTAGAACACCAGTCTCACAGTGGTGTACATGTAGAATGATGTGTGTGCTCCAACCATGTGGCACACGCTTTTTTCTTGTCTACTTAACGTTTCTGCACTCCTCTCGTACTTATGTATACATATATTTCTTCCGTAAAGTTTGCTAAAAGAGCTTGGAATTTTTCTTGTTCAAATACGCACTCTGCTGTACACTTTATTTTCTCAGGATTCACCTCCGCATTTTACAAGTCTTTTTCAGCTTTTCCCCAAGTGTGTTTGCCCTCAATCTGTGTGCTGGTCGTCATTCAAATTTTAAATTTCAATCCTTGTTGAAAACTTTCACTGTAGGTATTACTATAATTCTTGCTTTATCTTTTCAAACAAGGAAGCTACGTGAAATGGGAGTGTTGTAAATGTATTTTCCATTAAAGTGTTTAATGAACGCAGGTAGTCCGTCTGTCAATGTTCAAGATCACAGGTCTCTCAGACAAAATACAATATGTGCACACACAATCAAACTTATCAAATCATTTTCATGTAAAGAATCACTTAAAAACTTGAAACGGTGTTCCGCATACTTTGACATATGTATATTACATTTGAATTTGAGTTCAATATGTTTGATATTTCCCTTTGATGTGAATTGTATCCAACCGTACAGTTAAACGAATTGTAGTGAAGCGAACTCGAAGACCATTTTACGTCAGTCAACAATTGTACACATCCTTCAGCTATACAGATAACAAATAATGCATGATTCTTTGTTTGATGACTGTCAGAAAAAACTACACATTTTCCTGTGCGCACAAACAAACAGAAATTTTCCAAGGTAAGTACGATACACTTGTGCACCAGTAAGTCTTTCTGAAATGCCCATATTACTAATGCACATAATGTGGGAACATAACCATTAAAGTAGGAAAACACTTCCCCATTCTACGTCTCTTCACAATCTCAGCACAGTGACTTCAGGTAGGCAATTTATTTTTCTTTCCTTCGAATCTCTGTCTATTTTTATTTTTATTATTATGCGACCAGAGATCACAAGGAAAAGTTGGATGAGCATGCGAAGCTGTGAAAACGACGGCAGTTTATAGACCGCTTCCACACTGGTCGCATATAATATTACACTGGAGAAGGCGCAGTGCACATGGCAATTCATGAACTGCGGATAAGAATGAGCACACTATTTAGTTTTTCTGACACTGGAAATTACCTTGCCCACTGCTCCCAGATAGCGGAGTGTCCTACTTGGAGGCACTTTAACTGTACCTCTCTGAATCATGAATAATGACTTACTCCCGTGAAGTCTTCTGGACTTGATGGTAAAAGGAGGTAGTAAGGGAAGGTTAGTTTTTTCAGTTACTTCACCTCGAATGGCTAGGTTGAGAAACGCAGACTAGACCATTATTGACCATATAACTGTTTGGAATACAATGGCAAGATACTTTTTTAAAAAAGTATTTTTACTTGTAAAATTGTACGAAGGAGGAAGGGGAAAAATTCTATTCAAGTTTAAAGAGAAAAAGCTCATGAAGTAGTAACAACTCAAGAGACAACAATAATGGTCTCTCCTTCAACATTCATGTACGGGATTTTATGCCGTTGCTGGATTGCATCTTCGGGCAGGTATGCTTGGGAGTACAGCCATAATGTAAAATATACATCCCTTTGCCTTTTTGTGGCTGTCATTTCTTCCCAAAGCCATTGTAGTCAGAAAAAGGCATAGGAAATAAATGGATATTATGAGAGAGAAGAAAAAAGGTTCTCAAGAAATGAACCCAGCTGGACAACATAATATATTGAAATGTTCATGAAGGGAACTAAACGATACGGCTTTTTAAGGCAGCAGGAACAATTTTGTCTTGTTCACAAGATCATTGTTAAATGATAAAAATTTTCAGCAGAGACATTCACGGGGAGTAAAAAAGTGGAAGCAGGAGAAGCAGAATCAGAATCAATATTTATTCATACATTTAGAACACACAGGGAAACAATACACACTAGCAAGAGTTATTTGTCTAGGATTCATCTATTTATATTTTGTAGAGAAATGAAATTTAATATTCTTGAAAAAAATATTAAGCTTTGTGTGAACTCATATATTTTCCAATTTCCCAAAACGAAGTTTTTCTTAATTAAATGAAAAATAAAACTTGTTTCCCTTCCTTCCCAACTGTGATTCCTAGTATCTGATGGTGTATATATTGAATTTCCTTAATATTGGAGCTAATCAAATGGTCTCCTGCTATTCACTTCAATTTCTAAAATATTTTCATGATTAATGATTACATCTCGGGAAATGTGCATATACTCTTTTCTTGATGCACCAAACCAATTCAACCACCAGTGGTTCATCAATGTTAGTGCATGAAGTTTGTAAGTAAACACCCAAAGCTCGAAAGGTTGCACCGAGCACCACGGTTTGTAGGTACAGATTACACTTTAATGGTTACATAGTTATAATACCTTTATGAATATATTTGCTGATGGAGCAATGAAACCCGTCTAATGATATCATGCACACCACATCAGCATGAATTACTCCACTAATTTTCCACTTTAATGTGCATACCAAGCGTTCTTTCCCTCTTTTGTTCTTGTGAGAGACAGTTGCGGTGATGGAGTAACAGACGAGGTGGAAACTGGGTAAAGAGATAGATGCCTTACTTAAAAGACTCAACTCAACTACCTGCACATAATCATTATCAAAAAGAACACAATTACTAAATATTCTTGTGTAATTTCTGTTTCCACCTGAAGATGATGGGATAAGGATGAGCAAAATAGGGATATTTTTTTCTTTGCGTGTGAGTTTGATAACAGCTGGAATTTAAAAAAAATGATTGCATGAGAATTTTGCATTACTTCATGTAACGTTGATGATAAGTAGCTAGTTTCAGAAGTGAACGTTTCGGAAGACAAGTGAAGTATTGCTAACAGACATGCTGTGATGTGTAAAGTTGAAAGGAAGAAACAGCAAAGAAAACAACTGGTTTCTGGATAAAGAGTTTTTTTCAGCAGGGAATAATAAGTTGCATGTCTATTGTGAAGTTGATGAAGGTCGGCTGCACTGCACCTCACAAAGTGAGAACACTTTCTACGGAGCATCAATTTGCCCACATTTTTCTTTAATTATCTTAGTAGATTTTCTAGATGATATGAAGTCAGAAGAGTGTACAGCTCCTTTACAAAAATATCCTTCCATCAACTTCGTGCATCTATTTATTGCTATAAAGCAACGTATCCGTAGAGAACTGCCGCAAGCATATGAATTGCGTTGTTGCAAATACTAGATGAATTCGTCTCTATCTAGGTGTACGCCACGCCATTAGACTTCTTCTGTACGTTTGTTCATTACTTCATCATTATTATGATGATGATGTACCTGAAAAATTGCTTGCTCCCGCATGAAAATTAAATTTATTGAATCTTTCCAAGAAAAAGGGTTAAAGCAGCTGCTCTCGAAATTCAAATCAAATTACGTCATGTCTGCCATTCTAGCTGTGTCGCACACGTTGGTACGTATGTATATAAAGATTGAGTGTTTTGACAAAAATTGCAATTTTTATAAGGTCGTGAACGAAGCAGGATAATAAAAATTTATTTAATGAACTTTTTCTAGAAAAAAGTGTTTCTCGGTGAAGGGGTGAGACCTCTGAAGAATTAACGATTTTTTGAAAATAAATTTTTTTACGAATTACATTATGCCTTCCCTGCAATGTGGGCGCAGTACACAACAACTAAACTCTTTCGCATTTGGAGTGGTGTTCTTCTTCCTCATCAATAACCAATATATTATAGAATTGACTGCCAAATAAATGTATGTGTATGTTTGACAGGGTGAAAAAAGGCAGAAGTTCACCGTCCCAAAACTCTAGCAGTAATGATGAATTAGCTGACTTCGGGTTTTGAAGTCTGAGATGTGAAAAAAACATGTTAGCGAGCTCACAAGCATTGTGGGATTGTATAGGAGAACATGAGCTCATTATCAGGCTCTATTCGCTCAATCTATTAATGCTCCCTTTTTCGTGAACAATAAGTTTTTCCTTAGAAAAGGAGTTTTTTGAGAAGGGACGAGAGGAAGAAGGGTGTCGTGCACGCACATTACGCGCAGCCGGCAGAAATAATTAGAGATTTTTTTTCGTTAAGTATCCTCCCACCTCAAAAAAATCCCAACAAAGGAAGCCTGAGTAAGGTACTTGAATTGCGTAATTCAAAGAATAGTTTAGCGTTTATTTTCATTATTACAGCACATTTGTTAGGAGACAACATGTCAAAAAATATCGTTGATTTCATATGGTGCATATTTATCTTGCGTGTTATTTACCACTCCAATATCCTTAGAATTTACTTATTTTCTGCGGCAAAGGCATCATTATCTCCAAAATCTCCATTGAATACACATACAATTTTGGAAATCACTACACAAAAGCCTAATATAATCCTAACGTAATGCTGGGTAACACAAGAAACAAGGTACCCCAGCTTAACATAATAATAAGGAGGTCCAAAAATTGTTAAAGCGAGTTGTGGATCTCGTTGTCACTATTTTGGACAACGACAAAAGAGTCGGTCTGGTTTTCAACCTTTTTCGTTGATTAGGCAAAATTCAGGGGAACCGTTCCAAAAACGTGCATTATGGAAGCTTGTAAATGTCAAAGCGTCCCAAAAATTGTATCAGGAATCGGATTCAGTCCCCAATCACCAGCCAGTTTTTTTAGAGAGTAGAGCAATCTTAATAATGACAGCTTTTCAGCACCCAAATGTAGCCTAAACTTGAAGGTAAAAAAGCTGAATAAAAACATTTGACACCAAGTCTTGCAACCGACACTGCACAGCCAGGTTTCGTCTCACGGAAAACTGTTCATACATTATGTCTTTAGAAAACGTACTTCCAAAGAAAAACGACAGCTAATGCATTTCTTTCTTCAAATCATGTAACGTGTAATGAACAAATACGTCTCGACCGAAACGTAGTACATGCTACAGCGGAAAGATCTATCTGTTATCATGGTTCGGTAACCGTGAAACGCTTTTGTACTTCGCGTCGGTAGATCTTTCTTTCCTAAAAAACATTTTTCATTCTTGGCGACATGCCTACGGACACCACACAGCAAATCAACCGAAAGCACATACTAAAGCAATTTAAGGAATCTTTCGTTGTTCTTAAAGAAGCAGGAGAACGTTGGAGAAATATTTTTAACAACTATAAATCGACAGCTAAATCTCCTCATCTCTACTTAACACGAATGAATTAGAAAGGTGATAATTTGATCTGAAACAACATAAGTTAATATTGGGATTAAAAAACCTGAAGTAATACATGGTTAAATGTGAGGGAGGAGAGGTATCTCTGTAAATGACACAAGATCACTTGGCACAAATGAATATATGTATCTGATACAAAGCTCAGCGGGAAAGAAAACATATCATTATTTTGTGTTGGAGAATGGGAAAGGGAACAAGGAAAAAAATCTGTGCAATCATCATCCACACAATTCCAGCTTTGTCATCTTCTCCAATATAAACTGGAACCATATGTTGAGAGTGGAACATGCACAACTTATACACGTGCTGAGAACAAAACAAGTCACAAAAAATGAGTCTGTTGTTTCTTCATCCGTGTTCCCGTGAGCTGGATTATACGGAGAAGAGGAAGACATAGAGCACACGAACACAACAAAAGTTCGTCGTTTTCTGTTACTATGTCTCATCAACTATTTAATATAATGCACATTCATTCATCCTGGAGGCATCTTGCGCATCAGCCGAAATGTGGGAACAGTTTTGTCTTACGAAGCACTCATCTGAACTTGAAGAAAGCCCCAAGGAACAGTACAAGTAGTGGATATCACCCACAACCATCATGAAAACTTGGCATCACGCAGTTCCAACAACTATTTCAATTCCGCACGATAATATGAAAATTTATACCAAGAAGGTAAGTAGGATGTGTAACACGAGGAAAGATCTACTTTCCGCTTCAGTGTCCTAAAAAAATGTGCTTCTTCTAGCTTACCCTGAACAGTTATATCGTTATGCTGCGCTGCGTGCACATCCTTGTCCCTCACTAATAGAAATGTTGAAGAAAGGAATTCCAGGTTGGAAATGAAGATATAACCATTTCCATGTCTCTTCACAATCTCATATGTATCTCCTGCATATGTTCACTGATCATGCGACAGTGGTGGGGCAGTTGTTTAGTCTGCTGCTGCTGGTTTTTTGGCTCTGGTCAACAAAGCCCATATGTAGCCCTTTTCCTTGTTACTACCACCGTGATACTAAATGATACGAATGCATGTGGCTGTACCTTGCGTTTTCCTCAATGTGGAATGATAAATTCGAAGGAGGAGCAAGTTCGCATTCGCCAGACAATATAATTTCTCCAAATGTGGGCCAAGAGTACATGTCATTCTGCTGAAGGGAAAATGGGTTTCCACTCTGGAGCACGAGTGTCTGCAGTTTATGGAACACACTTTCTTTCCCGAGCTTCGAGGGAAAGCTTGGAAACTTATGGAATGATCCTATTCGCATTTATTCAGCCTGGAACGCAAATGCATGGAAGAAGTGGGGCACTGCACAAGTACATACTTATTACTGTTATTACGAAGGCATATAATGGAAGCAAACATTACATACTTCCCTACATTTTTTTCAGTATTATCGCTCATTAGAGGGTCCCTGTTGTCCTACAACCGGAAGGTGAGTAATAAAGGAACCATTTCTTCGTGTTCCTCTTTTTGTCAACTAATGCACGCACCTCAAAGTAGTTTTCCTTTTACACCTTTGTCCTTTCTAATGGCGTAACAGTCAAGAAATCGTCCAGAATGGATCCATTTTCTCACCTGACATGGGCAGGTTTTTTATAATGACGCGGCACAAAATAATCGTGACGAATTAATGCAACTCGAGAGTGTCACAAATCCATTACTATTATGATGATAACTGTTACGATTATTACCACAAAGCCGCCTTTAGTAATGTTGTTCATGATAGTACAATAAAACAGAAATGGGAATTCTATATTGCACTCTCTTTCCAATTTACTTATTATGATGATGATGATATTCATGCAGAGGACCGTATAATGATACTGATATATCAGCAAACAAGACGCAAAAAAATATAAACTTGATGGTGAAGTACTGGCATTAAGTAGATATCTTACAATGACACATCCTATTACGCTACCATGCCTTAATGCAACATTTATTTAAAGTTAACAAGAAATAAGCTTCCTGCTTCTTACGATGTGCACGTGGAGTGAAGTTGCGCCTCGTTTCCCTTCCGTGCAGCAGAGATAATGGAGATTTGCTCACGCTACCGTTTGGGTAATTGTAGTCATCTCACCATTGCATTAAGCTCCGAGACGAAAAAAACCAGAGGTAGCATAAAAGACACACCGAACGATGTTGTTGAAGTGAAAGTGGGGTACCATCAGCTCGTCCATTCATTCCAGTCCTCCCGAAAAACGCATCAACAGAGACATTTTCGCAAGCGAGGATTCACCATGATGTAGTGGGTAGCAGCATCAGCAGCGATTTTTTTTCTCCCTCTGAAAATGACGCAATGAACAATGAGTGAACCCACAAATGAAACTACAGCCGGAAGAAGTGCTAAATGCAATATGGACCCTTTGTGTATTTGTGTGTGTGTGTCGCTTCCAGTGGTTCTTTTTTACTTTCTCTCTTGCCTTTTGTGTGTTGTGGTAGATAGCGCATCTCTCTAAAGTAATAATAATGATAATAATAATATATGAAATAACATCCGTCCTACTGCTTGTCATCATGTCATATATTACGATATTATGCTCTGTGCTTCATTTCGATGAGGAGGACTATGATGACAACGATAATGTTGGTGATCGTGTAGAGCAGAGGAGTCGTAATGTAGCACGCTTTCCCTTTTACTTCGTTCCTCATTTCTCTCTTTTATTATTGCAAATGCCGATGAGAATTGGTTGAGTGAGCAAAATAGAAAGAGTAAAAAGCTAGTGCCGTGCCGTGCGTGCATGTGTGCGCTTCTTCAAAGTGAGGCGGTGGTTGGTGGCTGTATGATGTGGCGCTTAGCGATGAGATGCCATTATTTTGCCTCTCATATATTTCCTAATATAACGTTCTATAAACAATGTGCGATCTATTTATTATGTAAAAAAGACAATTTTCCTCTCGCAGCGACAGTCGACTACCACAAATTTTTCCTTTGATGTATGCATGTAGTACATTAGAACAACACACGGGATTGTTGCTGCTGCGACGTTGTTGTAGTTGTAAATATCACCACACACATACTCTTCCCGTCAATACGTGCACTCACTTTTTCCCTTTCCATTTTCCCCGCTTCTTATTTCAACATTATTTATTCTTGCAAAGTGTGCCCTTTCGCTTTTTCGAATACACTGGGTATACAAGGATGTAGGATGAACACAAACAGAGTTCACGTCCCATTGCACCAGTTTCTCTTTCGTAAAATTATTATTATGATCCCTGCAGTGTGCACCTGTGCTCTCTTCCTCGGTCTCTTCTTTATTTTCTCTGGTACAACGACAATGTCGTCAACAAAGTGGAGGCAATCTACTGTAGACCACAGCAAGGAAAAAAAACTTTTCGCTGGAAAAACAAAAGCAACATGGGGATCACAAGTTATATATTATGCTCCAGTCTATAACAACGACAACTGCAAATATGCTCGCAGCAGTGGAGCAGTAATGCTCAGGACAAGCACAACGGTTATTTAAAAAAAAGAAGACAAAAATGCTCGCAGCAGTGGAGCAGTAATGCTCAGGACAAGCACAACGGTTATTTTAAAAAAAGAAGTCTCTTGTGCTCTTCCTCCAGCTTCTACTTTACAACCTGAAAGCTATCTCATATTTTAAGCAACACATTACACTGGGTCTTGCATGCCTAGCTGCGTCTGAATTTCAATGCACATAACATAAAAGGTGACAGGAGGTTCTCAGTATCCGGCTCGTCGCAATTTCCATTCCGCCGTCACTAACATACTTCGCTGTTTTTTTTTCTAGATCAGAAAATTGTATCACGAGGAAAGTAATGCACGTACTGTGCTATATCATGCTGCTGAAGATGAATCATAATATTGGATCTGGATCAAAATCAGAATACCCTCTCAAATTCCAGAATTATACAGAGAAAAGTTTGTCGAAGCGAATTGCAAAAAATATCGTTATTTTAAAATCCAATAAGTAGTTTGCAGTTTGCATTACACTTGTACAAAAATAATCCAGCTAACTTTTTCATTACCATTGGGCTTTTAAAAAGCACTTCACATTTGCAAATGTGAAATAGATTCTGAAGTTCAGAGTCTGAACTTACAGTCATTTGTTCAAAATTTACAACAAAAGATGAGACACTTCGAGTTCTATACACAAACACCGAAGAACCTCTGGAAGTTATGTTAAATAAAACACTTCTGCCGCCTTCCTCTTCCCCGGTTCAAATAGGTTGGGAAGGCTGTGCTCAATTATTGCAACGGAGGCTAGACATTCTCCTGGTTTGATGACGGTGTGGATGGCAATGGTACCCGTGTGTGTGGTGTGGCTTCATCGCCACTTAGGATCACCAGACTCTTGTAGTGAATCGAACCGTTAGTCACTCACAGACAGGCATGCTATGTGGCACCCTCACAGAGATGTAAGTATAGGTATGTGTGCGGCGTAGTATTTTTTTGGTGGAGTAACAATTCCAAATAAAATCGTATGTACATGTTCTGTCCTTATGTATAAATGAGGTACATATATATGAACTTATAATCACACACGCACTCTTACACACACCACTTTGTATGTATTTGAGGATCTTCTATTTTGCATTACAGATTTTCAACAACATTCTCCATGTAAAATAAGTGGAACAAGTGTAAGAGAAAACTCGGTTTCTGGTGGCGATGATGATGATGACGGTAATACAACTCGTTGGTTGCCGCTCCTTTTTTCTAGCTTTTTCTGACAGAGAGAAAAGTCATTCGATAATGTATGCTGCTCAGTGTGCAGTTATGTTTGGGATTGAACACGTAACGCAAAGATGTAATGACGCTACAACTGGAGTGGACTCAGCAGCAAAATATATATATATATTTAAATCTACTACATCTATTCAAAATAAGAGAAAGGAGGAAAAAAGATTTTTTTCTGCGATTACACGGTGCCTCATCGTGTGCCAAAAGCTATTACCATATTTTTTCCTTCTCCTTTTCCCAATCCCTTCTAGCCTTAATAGGAAAATGTGAAAATATGACAGGGATTTTTTTTAGCATTTTCCCAATGCAACATTGCATTGGAGATAACTGAAACTAGGTAAATATCTATGTATTGAGGAAAAATGGTGGATAGAGTTGGTGAAAATATAAAGTCGATGAGAGTCGACTGAATAGGCAATCGTATCGTACACTTCTTCCAACCACGCTGAAAATTCTATTGAGCAGGAACAGATGAGGAGAGACATTTTACATTTGTTCAATACCGCCACGGAAACGTGGTGGAATGAAATAGTTTACTTGTTTCGAGAGAACACATGACACGCGAGAGGACTTTTCTTCGTCTAATGCACACTTCTTAGGGATTNGAAAAATGGTGGATAGAGTTGGTGAAAATATAAAGTCGATGAGAGTCGACTGAATAGGCAATCGTATCGTACACTTCTTCCAACCACGCTGAAAATTCTATTGAGCAGGAACAGATGAGGAGAGACATTTTACATTTGTTCAATACCGCCACGGAAACGTGGTGGAATGAAATAGTTTACTTGTTTCGAGAGAACACATGACACGCGAGAGGACTTTTCTTCGTCTAATGCACACTTCTTAGGGATTCCAAAATGTGGGAAAGTGGAAGGAAGTCACATTTTGTATCAAAGACGACAGGAAAATATCCGATGAATGGGAACATTACTTTTTCACTTATGGGCTTCTGTCTCCTTTTCCCTTTAATTCCGATATCAAAATACATTTCGTTCGCAGACCCCCGTAAAAAATTACCAAGTTGGAGAAGTAAACAGCTGGAAATGGGTTTGGGTCCTACAGATAGGGGCCAAACTGCAAAGTTGGGCTATATCACCGAGAAGCGTGATTTTCCATTTCCATTGTATCATAGTTAATGGACATGTACATAACATAAATCCGAAATTAACTGTACATAATATATATTTCCAGTGTCAGTATAGCACGGAGGTCGTATTACAATGTGTCGTCCGATACCAAGAAAGAAGTGAGTTGTGTTACATTTTATTTACGTAGTGTAGAAACTAAAATATTATGTTCGTTTGGAGGAAGGAAAAATATCGCATCTGACAGGGTTGTGACACGTCAACTTATGTCTTGGCTCTAGCATGTCTCAAGCTGACATCCACCAAATATGTCTTCATTCAAACAATGTCAACATTTCTACTAACTTTTTTATATGCTTCACTTTTTCTCCATTCTAGCAGTACATTTACGAATTTAATGTGTCATTTGTACATACATGATAGGATGAAAGTCAGTACATTATTTGTTTACGCATGTGTCTACTTTTAGAACTCTTCAGAAAAAATTTACATTACATTTCACTAAATGTGTTCATAAGGTTGGGCTAAAGAATTGTAAAAGCCCAACGAGAACGCATTTTCATTTATAATAACTTAATAATAATCAGTTTTAACACAAACCAAAATAACTATCTATCTTGTAGGAACTGCTTTCACTTGCAACGCCTGAGCCCACGTATTTGAAGATAAAAAGATCCCCCATATCTATCTTGGCATTGATGTGATTGAAATTGTTGCGATAATAAATTAAAAGTACGTCTATGACATGTAGTTTACTGTCGGTACATATATATTTTGCATTATTCCAAAGAATGTTTTTACTACTTTACATAGTTGCATTATTCTTTAAAAATAATGATTCTAAACAAACGTAGACAGATTTTATTGTGAATATGTTCACGAACTCTGAACTATGCATCACAATGGATTTTCATAGATGTCTCAGCACAGACATAGCGCATGATTATGATGGTGAAAGTAGCTTTTAGGCACATATGGGATTCGACTTTTTACAATCTGTCTTTCTTTCATCGTTTCATCCCACTTTTGACATGGTGAAATGGAGCCAGTGAAAGACTGGTAAAATGGAAGCCAGATGACTGCAGACGAAACACACATGCCTTCTGAGGGACTTGAGACGAGACTAGAATACAAAATACTCCCTTGCTATTTCAGTTTCCGTGCCTCTTGAAATGAGAGAAAAAATAAAGAAAAAAGCAAAAAAAAAGTGTATACAACTGTGCTCACTCATCTAGTGTTATGCCCTCTAGCACACAAAGTAATTCACCAGATGACTACACTGGCCTTTTTGACTTTTCCTGTAATAGAACGCTCTATACAAAATGACATTTCTCTAAGTACATACATTCTGTATAATAACTCCCTATGTAAGTACATATCATGGTGCTAAGTATGACTCATAAAAATTGGAAACTTCTTTAAAGAATGCCATTAAATACTCCACAACAATTAGAGATTGTCTTTATGTCCGTGTTTATTATTAAAGCTAGTTTTGTTGGAAGGGAAATCCCAAGGGAAGTGAGGAAAGTCTGAAAGAAAAGAAAGGCATGAAAAAGGGAACGAAGAAAGAGCCCCTTCTATATTCCCACAGTTCTGTATCTTGCAATATTAACGTGTCCAACAACTCAACTGAAATCAGTACCACGATCACATAATAACGTGTAAGCCTGTGAAAAGGGGAAAAAACATTCAGTGTGTATGTGTGAGCAATCTCAAGTGTACTTCACTTTTGCCACCATGTATGATGATTTTTGCTTCTCTGAAAAAAAGTGTTCCGCCAACTTCCCTCAATTTATTATGATAGTATCGCAGTAGTGAGTTTCAGTCAAACTGTGTAGGTACTCACGTCCCACAAAGGAAAAGGGAAACCTTAATAACTCATAAATATCATGATAATCACGAAAACAGCAGGAGAAGCGGAAACCTTCTCAATTTGGCACGAGAAATGGGAAAAATACTTTCTTCAAATGGTTTATCTCGCAATTTCACAACTGTCTTCATGCTTTCCTATATATAATTTTGTTCACTGCTTGTTTTTTTTACCCTGTTATGTACATACACCTCAAACTGTGTTTGGCAAGCTTGAAAAAAATGTAGAAAACATTTAACAGAAATAAACTTGTAAAATATCTAAAATACAATAATATTGCTACTTCTATTTATAAATATGTCCAATATTTATTATCCTAATCTATTGTTGTTGTTGTTGTAGGCATTACACCATGTTGTTCTGCTAGTATACATTGAAGACAAGCGGTAACAATTGTGCCCGAAAATAACTTATTCGTTCACATTTTCCATTGCAGCAATCACAAGAGTGGAAAGAAGTGAAAGCCTCGTCTAGTCATTCCGTCCCTTTACCATGTTAGGATAGTACACACACGTCGAGATAAGAACAAGGGAAAAGGAAGGGAAGACAAGACGAAGGGAACCCAAGCAAAAAAGGACGGTAAAAAAAAGAAAGTGGAAAATGGACAGATCGAGAAAAGGCTGGATAGCAAGCCGATGCCAAAAAAATCTTGAGAGTCGAGCAAGAATACCCTGTGTGGTGGTGTGGCTGCATTAAACCAACATATTGTTCGGATTCCTTCTTGTTACATTTTCCAACAGTTTCAGATATTCACTTTTGGCCTTTTCCGGTGAGCATTTTTACATTAGTAGGTATGATGCTCTTTCTTACAGGACCACAAGCATATAAGATGGAGTAAGCAAGAATGGGGAAGAGAATGAAAAGTTTTTCGGAGGAAAAAAAACTGTAGCAAAGGAAGACTATGGGAGACAGGGACTAAAAAATACTTTCCAAACATCTCCTGATTTTCTCTTTTTTATTTGTCTGCTCTTTCACTTGTGTACTAACTAACTAACTACTGAGAGAAGGAGGGAAAAGAGGACCCACCACCAAGCACACGTACCGTCTTTTGATATAGCTTTTTTTTACTTATTTTTCTCTCCTTTTTGGCAGTTTCCTGAGACTTCTTCTTAGGGGCTTCCGTCGAAACAGCACTGGTAGTCCGACAGTAAATACAATTCCAGTATTGGACGTGTGTGCACAGGGTAAAATGCTGCAGAAAATGTGGAATGGCTTCCCACTGCCATTTCTAACGCTTATACTTTCAAGAAGATGCAGCGAAAAAGCAACATATTGTTCAGAGAAACGGAAGGATAAAAACCAAGAAATCTTCCTCGATTTTTCATCCTCGTCTGGCTAACTCTTGAGAAACGATGCTTTTTCTAAAATGTGCATACTTCCATGACCATAGATGTAGTTGTTTCAGTTCTGCTGTGAAATACATGATGTAAGCGTAACCAGACAAAATTTATAAAAAGAAGAAAAAATTGTGGGCATATGAAAAAGCACAAATTTTGACCACAAGTAGCAATTTTCCCATTTTTGGAGGGAGTGCCTGCAGAAAAAAGTGCGAAAAGACGAATATAAACTCGTGGTCCAGGCCGGAACAATATAGATTATTTTGGTGTACTGCTCTGTCTTGCGCTAAATGAAGCTACTGACGGAAGCGGGAGGCTGCTGTACATACATGGTAACGTTGGATAAATGCATATAAACTTTATATGTATGTGGTGGAAGTAGATGAAACAGAAATGAAGGTGGAATATATGCAGGTACCTGAATGTCTAAAAATAACAACGAAATGCCTAAGCATTTTCCCGTAATAATAGTACGATGAAGAGCAAGGAGTAGTGAGTAGATTTCCTTTGTATCAAGAAAGGAAACAGAAAAGTTTCTTGAAGAGGAGCACAAGAACAATAAGTGGACTAGTTTGTTCCAGTGTTGTCCAATCTCCTCCAAGTATTTAACTGGAGTAAAAAAGACACCAGTAACAAACGTTGGCAGCAGTGGTTCATTCACTTACACCCAAGTTAGTTTAATCTATGTGGATGTTGATATTATTGGCCTGGGCACACTTCTCAGCAAAAGTTTTACTTTGTGCCAAGAATGCAGCAAGAGTGAAATTCTTGGTTTTGGAACAAAAGGAAAGGGAGCAAAAGTGGTCTGGACGGAATAGTACAATATTGCGTTTCCAGCTTGGATGTTTCCCTCTTTCTCTCGGAGCGAGACAGCATCTAAGCTGCACAAAAAGATTCGGGAACACACATTCTACTCATTTACAGCATAAATATGGGAGAAATTTAAACATTATGCATCGTGAAGTGTGCGTGGCACTACTTAGTTTCCACACTCTTGGCCACTTCACACACCAGCAATAACAATATCTGTATCTGCTAGATATACGTGTGTAAATTATGGGAGCAGGATGGAAGCAAAAAATTGCGGACTACTTCCTTCCACAAGATGTGACCATGATTTCACATGTCTAAACATGGTTGAAGCCGGAATCTACGCCCCCACAAAACTGAAGCGATATATGTGTTGGTCCTGTATTAAGGTTTTATTAAGACAGACGCCGAAAACCTGATATAAATACAATTGGACAAAAGGAAATATAAGATATTAGATAGTGGATATAATACAGGATTTTCATAAATACAAGAAGAGCACAGCGGACATGCTGCAGCAAAGAGCTATAAACGGGAAACAAAAAATCGGAGAAAATGATCTGGTGAAAAGATACAGAATTTCTATGGGACGCGCATTACTTGCATTCATTCCTTTCTTTTTGTTTCCCTTCTGGAAGAAAATGACTCTCCCGAAAAATAAATAGAAAGGTTACTTTCAGCTGGCTGAACCAAACTACACTGACGAAAAGCACGGTTTTATAATACTGTACACTCCTTCGAAAAAGAATTCTGTTGAATGTATCAGATTCTCCGTGCTATATTATTAAGGGGCAAGTTATCTCAACAGGGAAAATAAAGAACGTGAAAAAGGAAGAAAAAAGCTTAAATGTGTAAGACTTAGGATAAAGACAAAACGGAAGAGGTATCCTTTCAGCATCCTGAAACCACGAGCCACACACGAGTACTTTTTCTACAACATAATAATATGGATAATAGTAATATTCCACATGTTATACAATCTGTGAGGATTTTATGTTGTTTTTATTGTACAGCATTGAAAGATTGGAGAAGAGCCCTGCACATCGTCCGTACCATCAACTCCTTTTCAGTAATAATAACAATAATAAAAAAGCAGTATTTTCTCTAGGCTTGTTCGTATGCTTCCTTAAGCCCACAACTTCATACAATTTTGCAGTATTATTCTTGTGTTTTAGGCTTAGATAGGCAGGGACACTCACATTTTGCTAATATATCATGCATCTCTTCCTACATATTATATTGTTCATAAAGCAGGCATGCACATATGCGAATTCTCTATCAAAGAATTGAGTTATTGTTCTGCTTTGGACAATGGGAAATTTATGAGAGAAGATAAATTCTTTTTCGCAATCTCCTTTACCAAAAATAGGATGTATAAAAAAGAAACAACGTCCTTTTTCTGGAAGCCGTAACGTAGTTGAGAAAGGGGGAAAGTGGAAGCCGGGTAGTATAAAAAGTAGAAAGGGAAAGTGATTATGGTGCTCCGGAACACTTTTATATTAATCTGTTTTGTCTCTTTTCGTTTTCTGTTGCTTGATGAAATAAGGAAGGATCAGGGCATGGCGGGTGACCTGCGGCGGAACACAAGTAGTATAGAGTAGGATCAGCATTGTGGTGAAACAGAGCAGCAGATAGTAGTACAACAGTAATTGTAGAACAGAGCGACTCCTGCACTCTGATAGTCCGTAACAGCAGAAAAAAACTTGCAATAAGTGTGTATTTATGTACCTCTCATAATGGTATTATGGCTCTCGAAAATTATGGTCTATCCAGTCTTCTTTAAGAAAGTAATCATCAAGTCATACATGATTATTCTCTTAGAAAAGTTTATTTATGGTGATGGCTGATGGCAAAACTTCCTTTTGTAACCTTTGATGAATGATATCCTGCCTGGAGCAACACACTGTATAATACATTCTGCACTTTGTGTAATTTTGAAAGTGCACGCTAAAACGAATGAAACATACGTCACAATTACGACTTATAATCCAACCTTTTGGTAGGTATTTAGTTATGCTCCGCGCAATAAATTCAAGCGAGCGATTTTTATGTTCTTCATGCTTTCTCACAAGGCTCATTTTCCATGAATTTTAATCATTATCATTATCATCCTTCACAAAAAAGTTTGAAAATTTTTAACATACTTTTGAAACTATACTTGCTAAGAGGCATGAAAACTTTGAGAAGCTGGGATCTTCAAATAATGAACTTGCATATTTTTCCTGATGTATTTTATCATATATTATAATAATTATATTCACTGTAAATGTCATTCTCAAATATACAAACGGCTTCTTTCTTAACATAATTAAATTGTTTGCACAATTGGCTGGAACTTCGCCATGAATTTGTTAGATTCTTTTGAAAACATTGCCACGATTTTTCCAAGCAAGTAGTAATTAGGCAAGTATGACTAATTTAAACGAAAATGGTGAACTTTTTATTCTCTTGTAAATACTTCTACAAAGTGTGCCATTTCATTCACACTTTTCCTGGACTTATAAATAAGTTTATTGTGTTCTTCCCATAATTATCTTGCTTCAGTTATCCAGCAAATGCATTATAATAATGGGTTTCTGCATATACCTACACTCACGTGCATTTTGATATTTTATGTCGCAAAAGCACATGAAAGCTTTAAACCTAAAATTGAGCACGGAATAAAAACTGGTTCATCTTGTCATCCATTAATGCCCCATTTACCCAGAGGTCCATAAATTGCCTACAAGCTGGTCTAACAACCCACTCTGGGTAGGGTAGTATTACCTGTGGGGAAACATATCAAAACGATGGTTTGCATGCCCCATTATCATCAGCATCATCCCTGTGAATTCCGGAAACACTTAATACTCCAGAATATACACATTCTTTTGTTTTCTCATATTTATGTTAAGTCAAACAAATTTGGTCCGCTTGTTGTATGTGCACATCAAACAATGGCGAGTACCTTTGAAGGATTTAAGACTTGAGACTCAGTTGCGCAAAACTCGTTTAAAAAACAATAAGTGGTTAGTAGAGTAGTGGTCCAAAATGTTGAACTAAGTCCTTCGGTTTTTTTGCCGATGATGGAAGATTAAGAAGAAAACGTCTTCATATGCAAGTACGGTCACGAAATCCTTAACAAACGATGCTATCAAAAACTGTTGAAAATCCATTACGTCCCGAGGTAAACAAGTGTGCCCTTAATCCTTTATAATCTTTTTCGATTCCAGGTCTGCCTGTATAAAAAACTATTATGCCCTCTTTGCGGTAAGGTGGATAATTTATTAGGATTTATTTTTTTTCAAAATGGTAAATAGCTCTCTTGCACGATTGCTTCTCCTTCAGGATGTTTAATGTATCTCTCATGTTGATTTTTTGGCGGCCAGTGTGTGTCGTTGCAAATGTGGTAAGGTTCACACTCAAGTGCTAAAAGACTACGAGCCAGGGAGGTGCTGCATGAAAAAAAAAATCATTTTGATAATACCCTTGATATTTCAAGGTACCATGAGCTCTTTAGCTCTTCTTTCATCTTCTTATTAGGTTTGATCTTCGAAATAGCATTCTTTGAATGCACTATTGCTGAAGCGTTGTCAACCAATCTTTCAACACACGATGGGCTTTATTTCTTACGTTTATAGAAAAAACACATCAAAGAATTTCCTCAGACATCAGTTCAATTCTTCTTTCCCTGTGCCATGAAAATGCACTAAATTCTTTGGTGATATGAAAGGAGGCGGTGACCTTGTCAGTCAATTTTTTTTTTACTTTTTAATGTTTTCAGTTTGACAAAAAGTGCATGTGTCAACTTTTCCATGAGGTCTGAAATCATCCGTTGAAGACTCTATTTTGATTGAACTCACACTGTGCTGCTTCTGCTATGTACTTTGTTCAGCAGGGCAAAAATTATATAAAAAATTGGGATGCAGCGAATTACTTTGTATTTTTGCTTGTTTGCACACGTTACACAATAAGAAGGAGTTCAGGTCGAGGTTATTGTAGTTGTCGGAAGAAATTTTATTTGAAAGTTATAAAGATTAAAATACATTTAATGAAATTGAAGACTCTATTTTGATTGAACTCACACTGTGCTGCTTCTGCTATGTACTTTGTTCAGAAGGGAAAAATGATAGAAAAAATTGGGATGCAGCGAATTACTTTGTATTTTTGCTTGTTTGCACATGTTACACAATAAGAAGGAGTTCAGGTCGAGGTTATTGTAGTTGTCGGAAGAAATTTTATTTGAAAGTTATAAAGATTAAAATACATTTAATGAAATGGCAAGGGTATGCACGTGATTCCTAAAACCACGTCGCACTAAACCACGATCTGCATTCGAAGCCCCCTAAAAGTTAACATTAGAAAGTGAAATGTCGACATTTCACATAAATCTTCATTTGCTTAGTTTACCACTTGCCATCCTGAATGGTTCAATCCCCCTATTTTCATTTTATGTTTCTCCGAGACAAGCAAAGGCACCAGCAATGTTCTCAGTCACAACATGAAATTTTCATAAAATTCTTGTTGCATAATGCTTATAATATTATGCCATGATGCTGGTTGGTGGCAGGAAAGTTGAATAGAACGCATAACCATATATTTTTAAACATAATGATTTTCCGCTTCCTTTCAAAACTCTATTCACAACAAATTATGACAAAGACGTCCCAAGTTAATAACTATTACGACAGGAACTGCGAAGCGCTCAGGACAATACAGCCAACAACAAGAGCTGACACGTTGCATATTTTTCAACGTTACCAACTATGTTTGCAGGGCAAAATAAAAAAAAGGAAAGTAGCCGGGTCGTGGGACCGGAGACATTTCTAAAAACGAAAGGAACACGAGGGAAAGAAAGTATTATATTATTCAGAATATTCAAACTGCAGCTTCTCAACTAATAGGAAAGTGTCATAAATGTGCTTCCGCCTGGAAGTATACTACTACAGAAATCATAAATATTATATAAAGGAAAGAAAGGGGTGGAGGCGGAGTAGGAATTTGTCGCCGAGTTTTAGAGTGAAAAACGCATTTGAAAGAGAGCTAAAGTTTTAGCGAAACCATACAAAAATGCCATTATCATAACACCACAAAAGAGATACCCACCACAGTTACGAAGGTGTGTTACCAGACTGGCGGTTGGTTGGTTGTGTTTTGTGGTGAGCCGATTTATTAAATCAACTGTGAATCTAATAATGAATTACCTACGTCTCATTTTTCCTAAGAAAGTAAAATGCAATTTTGGAATCTTATTGAAGAGGATTTAGGTGCCAGCAGGTTGCGAGACCTGCCTTTACCGCTTGCTTTTTGTTATAAGATTTGTAATAATAATATTAGTTTTTCGAAAACGAAGTAGCGCAGTGACGAAGAAATCCAGTAAAAACTAGTGTCTTGAATTCAGTCTACGGTTTTGTGTATATTTATTCTTGGAGAAGATTGGTTTTTTATGGTAGCACACTATACACACTTCATTTGTCATGCGACACTAAAGCAAGTTTTACAATTCTCGTGAAGCTGGTTATTGTCAGTGGGAGATTGGTTTATTAATTCTAACCTCAATTTAATTTCGAGACAGCCACAACCTTCAGCAAGGATCAAATTTAGGGAAAGTAAATCGTATCTACTTTCATATTCTTTAGGTGTTCGGCGAAGCCCCGATGGAAGTGGAAATCCGTCAATACTTTTTAAATTAAATCCATCCTCGTCATTTCCAAGTTATTGGTTAGTTGTATGCTGCAATCGATAAAATGCTACCAACTTCTTTCGCAGGGCATGCTTACCGGATGTCAGTGAATAGTACCCAGATGCAGTGTTGTAACTCTATCCGTTTACCATCGAACTTTACCTTGACAAACTAACAACAACACACAGCTACACATATTCTGTAATATACTTGTTCAATAACGCTAGTAAAAATTATATAAGTATTTTCAGTATAATACACTCACTTCACTCAGGATATTTGTGGTTGGCAGGTTATTGAACAGCTAAACCGAAAGACGGAAGGTAAGTACGTTCTTCCGCTTATGCGCTAAGTCCACATGGTGCAACTCCACAATAACCACAAGTTTTTTATTTTTTTCCCCATAAACTTAACCAGATTATACTAGAGATGAAATGGGAAGTAATACGTTCAAAAAATGGGATATAGTTTCCCTTGTCATTTGAAATACGATATTCTGATAAATCCGCTTCCAATAATGCAGTGCATCTACTCTTCCCTCTTTATTCAACCTTTAAAAAAACCTCAACCAAATTGGATTGAATATAAGCGACCTTCTCTCTTCTCAGTGGTAAAATAATTCTCTACACTCCTGCAACTCCATCCAGGAAAGTATTCTTTGGTCTGAAAATGCGAAACTGCAACAAATACTTAAAATATATTTGAAGTATAGATACACCAGAAATGAATCTTATATTAACTTCAAGCTGACGTTTTCCTCGCTCCATATTCTCACAAGGAAGGACATTGTTTCCTTCTTTTTGAACCTATAAGTAGTAAATGCCCTTCTTGTTGTCCTTTGAAAAGAATAATGCAAGCATTTCCAAATGGGTTACGTTTCAGACTATCAAGTTAGTATCAAAACAGCGAGAAAAGTTGAGAACTTTATACGTAGTAAAGTAACCATTCTACTGCAACGCTCTCGCCATCGTCCGCTAAAGGTATTTGAACACTTTACTTTGGGTAAACGAGCAAGGTGGTATGCATTTTTATTAGGGCTGTTCTCCGCTGGAGCATATGGGAAGCTTTTTCATGGGGTCGAACCCATGAATAATTTTTTGCTCCGTGTGTAATGCAATGCATCCAAGCATTTTCACATTACACCCTGCCAGACATGCACTGAATGTGATGCGTTGCGAATATAACTTTTTAATGTCACACACGCTCGAGATGGAGAAGGCGTTTTACGTGCTCATCCTGGATAAGGATCAGTTGATGTTTATGTTATCCTTCTTTCTTGGGTATCCTTTTTCCCCGTTCGGTGAACCGAGATGTGCAGGAGCTTCACTGAGTATTATTATTTTTTTTGGTGAGGATCCCGAGTGAATATTTTGAGAGTTGAATTTGTGTAGGTGTATTCTGTTTATGTTTTTTCATTCAAGGTATATCCAATATCAATAAATACATAAAAAGTGTAAGCGTGTATCTAAATATTTATATTGGAAGGATGACGATGATGTTAGCATTCCAAAAAAACCGACAGGGAAAACACAAAAGGCCGGTGTCTGAGCATGTTTCCTTACAACATCATACTAACATCAGACAGCAAATTTTTAGAATTCAAAATTTCCGTGCATTAGGTAAGGCGAGAAATGCTTCAATTTATTTTTATCCCATTACTTGAATGATACAAATAACTTCCTGGAGAGCCGACCATACCATACCCCCACCACCATCAGCTCAAAGGCATTTGCACATGTTATTGTTGTTACACAAATGTGATTTTATCCCGTGAACTAGAGTCAGGCAATGTAGTGGCAGTTTGGAGTGGATAGTTGGCTTGCCCATTTGATCTTGTTTTGTGAATAGTACTTCACCCGACATTACGCTAATAGACTTTCGATTTAATCCACTTCAGGCAACCACCACAGAATGGACCGCTCGTTCGTGAGCATTCCGTTTCGCTCGGGCTGCATGTCAGAGAAGGTAACGGTAATTCGATTTGCTTACAGGAATAGAAAATCTTATCACTTTTGTGTGCTCACCTCTTGCACGCTCCAGCATCAACCCAGGACGATCCTTATTCTATTGTGTCTGTATTTTACTTATTTCCAGTGTTTCATTGAGTTTTTTTGAGTATTTTTACTGGGGGCAAGACAGGTCTAGACCGAAGCTTGTCTGGTGATCGTAATATTTCCGATTTGCGACCAGACCATTTTAAATAAGAGGTATAAGCAAAATTTATTTTATAATCCTAAAAGTGTTTGAAAAAAATGTTAAACGTGATCGTGCGCACCTGCACTTTTCCCCTGATCCGTCTGCTTTTCCTTGAGCTTCCTCGTGAAAACAATGCAATCTCACTGTCAATTTTTCAATCATGGGAGGCCTTGTGGCGGAAATAGTGATTGGGCACGCATTCCATAAATCGTGAAACACGCCACATATTGAAGTTATGTACATTTGTGCATACTTGCATTCAACGTTAGGTATGAAACCGAGATTTTCGATATGAAACCAGGGAAAAATCTCAACAACAACAAGGTTGAAATTCGTCCCCTACATTTACATTCTTTCTCCTGTGCGGTGAACACTTCGAATTTTTTCTATATCTCGCGTGTTACGACCATCAGACGTGTTATAT
>JAHZNF010000736.1:4756-28208 GCA_027744215.1 Troglopedetes dispersus
AATTTTTTTTTTCAAGAAATTGTTACATTCATCCTTTTTTCTCCTTTTCTTGTATTTGTACTTTTAATGTTCCATTAATGTAATGTGTGTGTTGTGTGTGAGTAAATGTTGTTGTCAAAGTTGGAGTGTGGGAGAGTGCAGATGGGGAATGACAAACATATTGTTCAACAATTATATAAGAATTTTTGAAAACATTTTTTTCTTCTTCCACCAAGAAAGAAAATCTGAATGAACTTCTTGAGAATGTGGAGTCAATTATTGTTATTATTCCAGCGTAGAAGAAAAAAAAATTCGGTAAGAAGTTGTACTACAAACCTTAATCTTTTTCTTATTATTTTCATACTTCACGCTAACTTTGTCACACATCGTCCTCCACTACACTTCTTTCATGAATGCTTCCTTTTTTTACAAGTTTACAATAAACTTTGAAAATAACTTCTCTTTTTGGTCTCTGGAAGATGTGTTGTCATTGCGGGTGTGGTTTTGTCATATGTGTCCATATTACATTGTGTTCGGATGGAATAGTACATAGTATTTTGAAATATTGCTTTCCATACAAAAAACTATTTCTTTTTGACGGGACAAAATTGTTCGGTGGAAAACGAAGGGAAAAAATCTTTGTACAGTGACAAACTGCATAAATCTTTATGCTGTGTCCAATTTCGGTTTTATTTTTCATGGATGCACAGACGACAAAACTGATAAAAAGTACTTTGTGAGTTAATGAGCTGATTTTTTTTATCTATTATCTGCTCATGTGAGAAATCTCAACTTTTTAAAGTGAACCTTCAACAAAGACTGAAATGACTAGAAATGATCAAAGCGTAAATTGAACGTTTATGATGATTTTAATTGAGCGAATCCATGAAATACATAATTCGTTGGAATTATTCTTCCCTGAAGAGATTACTCTTTGAGTTATTTTTATCGTGCCGGCATCACGCAGTCAATTAAAAAAAATGTGCTATTCATTTCGAGAAAAAGATAATGTCATTATGTCGACGAACAATGGTCCCACCTTTCTCAACACTAGGTATGCCTGATGCCATATAAAAACGAATTTATGTTTTTGCACGGTGTCGTCAGTAGCTTCCAATGAAAGGGTTTTTTGTTGTGTGTGAAATTTGCAGCTGCCTCTCGTCCCCGAAACAAATATCAATTTCATTGACTTTCTTTCAACTTGAAATTCATTCCCAAAACCAGATGCGTACAATCAGACTAATAGGTCAAAATTAACTCCTATTTCCTTCAATGAAAATGGAGGGAAAGCGTACGACGAGAAATTATTTTTTTAAATTCCCCCTTTCAAATAGAGTTGGTATTAATAATGGGCATTGATTTGACAAAAAATTAGAAGTTCACCAAATAGCCAACCAACCATGAACAATTTACGATTCAATTTACTCACCAAAAAATGGTCCACGAATCCCGGCTATCAAATATACCTCTCAAGTTATTGGTTGTTCATTTTGCCACTGCACAATATTTTTTTTAAATTGTGTGACTTCATGAAAGGAGCCCGAAAAAAGGCATCCATTTTTTTATGTACCATGATCTTACTTCTGTAATATTATTAGGAAATTACTAAATAATAATATAATATGATAAATTGCTAAACTTCATGATATCCCCATTTTTTGTTACGAGTGTCTGAACACAGTGGAGACAGTGTTACAATATTACAGATATTTGATGAATAGACTGCGAGTATCATTCCGCATGTATGAAGTGCAACAATGAAGCGTCCTAGTAAATAGCTGAACGGTGGAAAAAGGGGAAAACCGTGGTTGAATGATTATCATTGTCCTTTCTGACAAACTGCTATAAATCACAGTGACTTTTTTTTCAGAGATTTTTTTGAAAGGCTCAAAATGCATAAATGATTGCATTGTGTCACCAGTTATAAACTGCACCACCAACCAGTAAGTTATAAACTGTTTTTTTTAAAGTGTAGCAAAACATTTATTAAGTTGAGGAGTGGGAATAATCATAATGGAAAATATATGTGCCCAATAATAATGTGGGTAAAATGAGTACCATTTTGTCGGCACTATTTATGTCCATGAATTGAACATGCCGATATGGAAAAGTTTAGATTTTTTTTTCTTTTGTCACAGAATGAAGTGAGAGAAAAAAATGCAAATACAGGGACACAAATAAAACTCCTCGTTTTTATAGAGTGGCTGGTATTCATTCATAGTACCCCAAAAAATATGTATCATGAATGAAGTGAGTTCATGCTGGTTTGTGTATATTTAAAGTATTAGGTTTTATTGTGGAAGTTTATACCAGGAATATAAAAAAACTACTGGGAATACTCTCAAGTGTTGTCCTAAATGCGTTACAAATTCATTGTTGGAAATATATATCGTATTAAAATATAGTGTTTTTTGGGTTCAAAAATATTTGAGAATTATGAATAACATTGTTTAATTTTCCAGGGCGTGCATAAACTGAAAGAAAATATTTTTTGGGATTGTGCTCAACAGCACTTAAAGTCATAGTATACGAGTCATATTCATTGAAGGCAGGATGACATGTCTGCATTGAAATTTACGCATCTTGCTGAAATCTTGAACAAGGTTTTAGGATCGTGAATTTTGAAGAATCTATGCAGGTTAAGATTTCTTATTACTAACTTCATTTTTTATTTCAAATTTCAAGCTAACCACAAACTCCTCCACAAACCCAACGAAATGTGGAGCAGTTCACATTGAGCTAGTCAACTAGGTCTTCTTCAGTTTCTTCTGAAACAAAATTATAATAACAAGTCTGCCAGATGACCGTGTGCCCAAGTCACTTCATTTTTCCTTCATATTATTGTTATGTCCCATTCTATTATTTAAAGAAATTGTAGTGGACAAGAAAGAAGCATAATGGAGAATTCATGATCTCATTTTCGCTATTTTTTACAAGAGTTTTATTATGATTGTGTTAGCAAACCACTTGAAAAAACTCCCGGTCCCTACCTCCTTTTTGTAAATTTCAACTGAGAAACAAACTTCTACCTTCATGTTTTCGTTCTCTCTACTCAGATGTCCCCTTCAACAAAAGAGACTATCTGTATGTAGATTCTTTTACACAACTAAAATTTCTGAAAAGCAAGTTCAAAATAATGAATTATATTAACCTTCTCCAGTATGATCTGCTTCCATTGTGTTGGTCAGTCAGCGGACCACTTGCTGTCTTTGCTTTTTGGAGCAAGATAAAAAAATTGTTGCCCTGTGTCTGTTCCACGTCAGTGGCCAGATAGAAAGAGAAGCTTGGAAGCAAGTTCTGCCCATTCACAAACTAAAATTTTTCATTCATCCACTCACCAATATTTTCATTCAAAAAATCTAGATGAGCAAGCACAGAATACGTAATAAACAATAGAAGTATCAAGTCCACAAAAAATATTCAAGAATATTTTCATATTTAGTCCCAAATATAATGGAAGCAGCGCTCCTCCTCATTTTTTTGTCCATGAAGAAAACATCATTATATTTTTTTCTGAATTGTTTGTACATTTATACAGAGTGCAATTTATCAGTAGTTTTTCTTGAAAGAAACAAAGTGTTTGCCACTTACACGTTTCACTTAAAATGAAACAAACTAATATCCTTGCCTGGCATATGTGTGTGTTTGTGGACGGACGTGTTCCTTGTTTCTCGAGGTTGTGGCACGACAGAGTGAAGTGGAGACTCGTTGACTGGTTTTCCCTTGACAAATTACGAATGCCATAAGACTTAAAGTTTTCAATAAAACATCATCATCCTATCTTGACTTGACTCGCTCTGGGGTAGCAGAAGTCACCACACATTTTCCACAATAATTCTTGATAATAAGTATATTATGTGCTCACAACAGGGCAATGGACCACATCTAAACTGTAGAAATAAACTTGGTTCACAATTCACTTCACAAATGTGCTTCTGGATGAAGACATGATAACATTCATGTTTATAGTGAACATTGCTGTATCCATGAAAATACGTTTTGTAAAGGTAAAAAAATGAATGAAAATCTAAATTAAGAAAAGACAATAGTAAGAAGGAGCTTGTGTTGGAGGATGTCTCATTTATCACACGTTTCCCTCATTTTTCACCAAGTCTTAATCAGATTGTATCACAATGATTCTTGAGCAGGTATGGTACCAAAGCACGCATGTGCGTAAATATCAGGAGGTACACAACTTTTGAAGTGAGAATAGAATTGTTTTTATTAAGACATTATTATTTAACAAAAAAAAACAAAAAAGATTGTAGACAGAAAACGTTTGGAGAGAAACCTCATTCCTCACACACCCCATTTCTTGGTGCGAGCAAAAATAAAAACCTCCCACATTTTTAAGGTGATACTTACATTTTTTTTAGAAAAAATCTCTAAATGGCAATAATCATCTGCTTTTTTCCTTTTGGTCATTATTAATTAGCGTGAAAGATATCCACCCCTCGAGAAAAAAAGCACAGATGCCATTTATATAACCTCATTACTCTTTAAATAGTTACCGGCAGTGTTAAAACAATTAAGAAAACATTTTCACAGGAACTGAAGAGGAACAAACCTTCGTTTTTATGAAAACAGAGGCTGCCTGGAATATCTGCCTAATTTACTTCATTCATTATTTAAAAAAAACAAAGTTATCTTTTGGGCTTGGCTACTGATTTTTCCTTTGAACGGAAGAAGTCAACTAAAAGGAGTTTTACATGCGAGTTTTAGTATTCACAAAGGAAAAAAAGGAAATAAGCCGATGCCGAGAGAGAGAGAGTCGGATTTCTTTACGAGACCAAAAAAACACGGTTCTAGGTTGAGGTCGAGAAACATTTTTCCTATTAAAACTTACTCGTGTACACGAAGATTTTTACACATTTGCGTACATACATGTTGTTGTCTTAATATTTTTCATAATACATATACATATATTTTTTTCTGGAAGAGTTGAAGCAACCCAAAATGCATCATTTTTCTTCCCTTGATTACCAAGAAGGACAAAAAGTGTAGATAGTATTATGTCCATAATATTATCCTTCTCAAAAAAGAGAGAACACTGTGGAGCTGGTCAAACAGAGTTGATGCGGTAAGGTCTACGGTGAAATTGGTTGAACATGATTTGGCCGGAGTCAAGTCCGCGAGGGTATTGGAGTCGGATCCTTTGGGCATTACACCAGCAGGGAGCACAGTGCCTTCTGCACCAGCCAAACCTCGGAAGAGAGCCCAATTACACATGATTAGAGTTGGCGTTTAATTAGCAGCGGAGACAGATTTATTCTCGGGTCGGCTTTTCTTTTCTTTTTAAACCAGACTCCATACAAAGCTTTTGCTGAATTCATGATTCAAGGCTAGATTTTGTTATTTATAAAATTGGAGACTGATTCGAGGCATAATGTTCCAATTGTCGATGCGACAGATATTTGATTATACAGTATTACTTCAATACTTTTTATGCTTCACAATAGTGGCTACAAATTTGTTCATATTTGGAGGCTGCCAAGAACTCAAGAGTGAAGTAAACAAACAACAATAAAAACTCGATTTAGTATTCCCACTTCTTATTTTTTGAGACACCGACAAATACGAACACAGATTTTCCGTAATTCTGGTGCTGCCTGAAAAGTTTTATTAGTGGTACCGTGTGTGAGAGAAACCATTCCCTAAGTTAAAAGGTCTTGTAATATTATTATTATTTATTGCTCCTGCTTCTTTTTTTTAAAAAATCTTTTTTGTGTGAAGCCTTGTCTTCCGTTTTTATTACAAGTGCTCTAACTAAAACAAAAACATCACAACTTACTACTCGTATTTTTTATATATCAATAAACGTTATTGCACAAGGGAAAATTTGAAGAAAAATGTTGTGATGTGGTTATCCATCTCGTGTTGCAAATGGGTTTCAAAGTGTTCATTTAATAGTAAAAACAAAAAAACTTATTTTTTTTTTCAATAAAAAATGAAAGAAACAATCTTAAAAGGGCCGACGAAGTCTTGTAAAAAAATCGTGACGTTTATTTCTTTCATGATAGCAAAGCGAAAAAAAAAACTTGCTTTCTTGAACGAAACTAACTAAATATCACGCTAAAAAAGTCGAGTTCGAGGTGATTACGATTATTCTATTAAAGTATGGTTCGGAAGCTTTTGAAAAAAGTCCTTTTTCCTCTTTTTTGGTGTAAATGAGCGCGAGACCAAAGTGAAAATGGTATGGATACGAAGTAGCCATAAAATTTGTTCAAAGTATATTACACTGTTATGATTATTGCTTTCTAGTTCGTCTCCTCATATTTTTGCGCGTAAATGTTAATTTGTGAGAGGAAAAAGTGCTTCCTCTAGTCGAAGATCATTTTTATGTGAAGGTTATCCTTGTTGTCTCGTCTCTGTTCCGTCCATTTATCCAGACCGATGGTCTTCCATTAGAATGTACAATTAATGACACTCTTTTTCTGGTCAATGTCACTTCTCTGTTTAGAAAACTATGAATAGTCTTTTCCAGTTTCTTCATCACTCTAATTATGATTCTTTGTCTTTGAAGGCATGACTCTTATTGGAGCAGAATTCAGATGGCCACATCTCAAGAAAGAAAATTAGTTTCAAATTATAGCCGTCTAGGCTGGACAAATATTATGGTAAAACTTGATGCGACCCGGACGTTCGAATTTGTCAAAAGGAAAGCAGATCCGAGACTTGCGCCAAACAGTCAACGAGTCAACCTTAAACGGTCAAACAAAACAGCAAAAAGGCAAAAAATGGCACAACGAGAAAGCCATTTAAGTCTGCCGATAGGGAGTATCACTGACCATACCGACTTCGTCTGGTCACCATGTCCTACTAAAATCACGACATGTTTTAAAGTGTGTAGTATTATAGAGTACGTATACATATATGTATATCTGTTTAGGCTATGATGATACCTTCACAAGCATGCTATCAGTCACTTTACTACCTTGTCGCCAAATCCTTTTAAGCAAGCAAAACACTCACACGGGTCACTGACCAAAAAATTCTCTGTAATCCATGCAATGTATGCAGTCCATCTTTTTCCTTGTCTGACAGAATGTGTTGTTTCATTTACTGGAAAATTTCATGCATCAGAATCACTCTCTGACTGGTGCAATTACTCTGTCGTTTGTAAGTCTCAGTTTTTTGGCGGAGACAGACTCATAATATTTGTCAGTCAGTCGGTCACTTTTTTTAGAGCTGACTTCAACTTTCTGGTCTGTAGCTAACAAGGGCAGGCATCCTCTCTGACCAAGTAAAGAAGACCTTTGTCTTCATCTTTTTTTTTCTTCAAATTTTATGATGCCCTTGCCATTTGTGTTAGTACAAATAATGCGTTGATATTTATATGGAACCATTTGTCGCATGAGTCACTTGGCGAGAAAGGGAGCTGACGTCGGTATTTCTTCCGAAAGCTTTTGATGCGGCTGGGTCACGTCGCGACGCTTGCCGTGCAATCGAAACTCTGGGACGCGGACACAATTTTTTTTTCCTTTTTGGAGCGAAGATGACTTTTAGAAACGGGGAAAAGTATATATTTTTACTGTGTACGTCCTTCTTCAACGACTGGAAAAAAACAGATATTTGGGTGATGATGCGCATTGTTTTAGGGCAATAAATAAATAAATGGTACAAATGAGGGAATCATGAAAAAGTGGCGACAGACATGATGGGTGGATGGCAAGGAATTTCTGGTGGGATCACAAAAACAATCGGCCTTTTCACCAGAATAACAAACAACTGTCCATTTTTACCATTTTGAGCCAACCAACAGACTGTATCTTCATCAACAAAACAAACAAAAAACGCACACACATAAAATTCCTTTCTGATTCATGTTACTGTCTCCAAGTTTCCAGGGTACTCCAAAAAAGAAAAGGCTCTCCGCTCCTTATCTTTTTTTCTCCCTCGGTCCCTTGGAGTTTCAACAACATCATAGTGATGAGTAGAACACACATACATTTAAACAAACATGCTTCTTCGTATTCTCTCTTTTTTCTTACAAATCATCGATTTAAGACAAACTAGTGATATTGGTTCGGTGGAGTTATTAACTCAAATTTTTATTATTCTCGTCCTTATGAATGTGGCACTTTGAACTTTTATTTGTACGCGAGTTTGTTCTGCAAAAAAAGAAACATTATCATCTATTATTATTATGTTAAGACATTGTATTCGGAAGGAATATATTGTGCGTCATATTGTTCGAGACAGTAGAAACAAAGAGCTTCTTTATGTATTTTTTTTGACTGATTACTGTAGTTTCACAGAAATGTGCCGTTAGTTAGAAGAGTAATATGCGCACACACACTAATCGTAATGGATAAAAGCATAGACAGAGGAAAGGAACCGTCAAGAAAGATCATCAGCTCGTAAAAATCCTTCCCTCTTGTGTCTTCTGAGAACTCCGCAGTTGAAAATTAGTTGTACTGGCTCCTTCTTTGACGTGCTGAGAATTAAGCGAACGGAACCACTTTTAAACAAATTCCTCAAAAATTTGGAACATGACATAGATTCAAGTAACATCTTGATTCATGATTTTGAAATTTGAAACTTTCAATTACTTTTCTCACTTTTGGTTTTCTTTTGATTTTCTAGTGATATATGAACACAATTTTTGTATCCCTTATAGAAATTATATGTATGTCAATAATTTAATCCAGGGAACAATGTGACTTACAAAAAGTCACTGCGAAATTATGTTTTTATTTTCCCACTTTTTATGTATCTAGTGATCCTAATCCTGAGCGTACGTATCATAGGAGAAAGATGATACGAGTAATAAAAACAACCAAAAGCTTTTGTCGTCCCGGCCATCCTTCCCAGTTTTTACTTGCAAAGTAAAAAAAATAACTAGCGCGCACACTCAGTCTTCGGAAATTCAATCTGACGAGAAACTAATCACTAGTTTGTGACCGAGTGAGTGAGTGCGTTCCTAAACGAGTCTCACTCACTTTCATGCATTTTGTCTCGTAATGATCCATTATTGCAGGGAAACGGATCATTTTTCCCGATATGAATTAAATATCAAGCTGGGAGATAGATGATGGCGAAAGAAATATAGGGAGAATAATAAAAAACTATATATATTTCGAAGGAAAGAAGGGTGAGGGAAAAAAAGGGTATCATAAAAAAGGCCGATGATGATGATCCTTGAGCAGGGCTGACAGGCGTATCGAATTAATACAACCAGAGAAGTAATGATCATTCCCTCTAAAATATACACACAAATACAACCCAACTTTTTATAATATGCTTAGTTGGCAATTACGAGTATTTTGATAGGAACCTTATGTAACTCCCTGTGAAACATAATTTCCTTGTTTTCCTTGTCCGACACGCGGACCGCTTCCCAAAACAGCTTCTCCGAAACAAAAATCAAATAGCGAAATTACCATAAATGTATTATAAAGATAGAAGCGACTTTGATAATAAATATGATTGCGTTATTATCCTTGTTGCTCCGACGTTAAAATAGATTTTCTATTACATTTTTAGTGGATTTTGTCGATGACAAAATTATGCAATAAAATGTGTATTTATACGAGCAGAATTTTTTTATTTATTGAAATAAAATGCCGAGTGGGATGCAGGGATTTACTCAAAAATATATTGTGCCTTTTGTAGTCAAATCATAATTTCAATGTGGAAACTTTGAGAAGTGTGCAGAGACCCATAAAAACTTTTTTTCCTTTCCTAAAGGAATCGTAAAAACATAACGTTATAAAGGAAGCTGGCTCAAATGCAATTATTATCTCATCCAGGATGTGTCTTCAACACTTGGAATAAAAATATCACTTTCAGTGATTTTTAACTCTTGATAAAAAACTGGAAATTTCCGATTTCCCCGTCCTGAAAAGAATATACCCAAGTTTTTCATGTTGTACTGTTCCTCAGATTGATTTCCTCGCACTCGTCTTTTATGCTGGAAACCATTTAATGGGAAAGGAGTGAATAAAACAAATCAACTTACTCGGTTCGTTTCGAAGGGGTCATGTGAACACATTAAAGTACATTTTTGGACTGGTGCCGCTTCCACATTTAAAAAAATAACTGCGGGTTTTTTGAATGAGCGCAGTGAAAATGCTATTTGAGGATCTTCCGGCTTCGAAATTCGTATAAAAAAACGAGGTTTAAAAAAAAACGTGGAACAAGTTGTATTCTCGCTCATTTTCCCTGGTTATTTATTGCAGTGTGCGTTCGTGGTCGATCAGTCGGCGTTTTGAATGCAAGGGTGTGAGAAAGAGAGACTGCCACTCCACCCTTCCCATCATCTCATCATTATTATTCAGCATCCCACCAAGCAGCAGCAGCAGCATCCAGCAAATCTTATTGCTTTTTATTATCCCACTACTGCAAAAAATATAATATAAATAATATCTGGGTGTAATAACAATACGATACGTGTTATTTCTATATTAAAAATGGAGAAAATTAGAAGGGAAGGCGACGTCGGAAAAGAGCCGCCTAATACTCAGCACATGAACGGATATTGACTTTGATGTCATCATTATTACAACCCAGTGCGGCCGGTTCTCCTCTCGTCTACAAAAGTTTTTGGGATATCCACATTGTGGAAATTTGAGAAGGAGTGTGGTTCAGCTTTATGATTGGTGTGTAAATTGTGACAATCTTCTTTTTTACTCAGTTTTTTTTTATCAAATAAATTCTCGGAATTATTGCAAACACGCGACTGGAAATGGGATGGCATAGTGTACACAAAATTCAGTGGAGACGACACGACACGAAAAAAAATCTGATTTCAGAAAAAAATAAATGTTTTCAGTGCCGTACTCTAGTATGTTTTCAAGTTATTCATGGAATGAGAATTAGTAGCAATTTCAAAGATTTTTGGGTATTAAACATTTCTACGAAATGTTTGCGCAATAACCCTTTCTCTTTAAAAAATTTACCAGTTTAAGAAGATTATATCACTTTCCCAAAACTCCTTTTTGAGAAAAGTTTAGTTGGCCACTCTGCACACATGAGCTAATCAATATAGACTGGGAATGTTGTATCACTACTACTGTGCATGGGATGCATGTACGTATCTTTTACGGTAAATTACCTCAATTTGATAATAGACCGTGGTAATCAAAGTGCGGAGCTCCATTCCTTCAGTCTCCTCCTCTCCTTATCCAAAACTCCATCCCAAAGTCTTTTGGTGGTGAGCCCCATGCGAATAAAAAATATTCAACCAATGATGCCGATTCAGTGAAGATAACAGATTATAAGAGCAAAGTAAATACCTTCACACACACACACAGTAACAACAACAACACACATGAGAAAAAAAGTAAGTGCTCGCCACTTAATGACTTCATGTAATGTGTTGGGATGGACGCGGCTCAGTGGTGCATACTACACTTATTGTTAATTTCTTACAAATTCCTGGCCGACTGAACGTGACATGCATTCCAGAATGTTTTTTTTTGCACAAACAAGAATTGGTTGAGTTTGAATGGTACAAATAACACTCACAAAGTTCACTCTTATCTAGAACGGATGTACAATGGTGGATTCAGAAGTCAGTTGTCAATATGGAGTCCGAGCAAGTAGCACTACTATGATATAGTACATTTGTATCAGAAAATTTGCCGAGCTTTTATGGACACTGAATTTTTTTAATGGTTCGTAATCATTTCAGAGACGAATAGAAAATTGAAACAATTTTTTGATTGTGTTTATTCTACTGGCGCTTGATCATACCGCCTACCTGGCTAAAAGTGGCACCGACTAAAATTGACTTTGATTGTCAAATAACATGGTTGCGTGCATGTTGTGAGTATCTTGGCAAGTTAAATTGGTCCTTTTAAATTGTTCTTTGGAGCAAAATTTTGTTATTTCTTAGCAATTTACAATACGATCGAAATTCTCCATTCTAATTCAATGAAAATTCAAGGGCCACATAATTGTACCAATGCATGCATATATAGTTTGTAATAATAATAATAATAATAATAATATAGTTTGTAAGAGAATTATGGACTGCTGGATGGATGGCTGACCGACAAGCGAGTATAAAAAAAATTGAGCATAAAACCGCCAGTCCAGCAGGCTGACGGGAATAACGCAGGATCAAAAAAATGTGATGCTTTAATGACCCGGTTGTCTGCTGTTGGTGCTGCTGACGATTGAATCAAAGGATATTTCAGTCAGTCAGTCATTCGTTTAAAATAGAAAATTGCGTGAGAAGTGTAAAATAAGGCGAATAAACAGAAACGAACTAAACCATTCCTTTTTTATACGAATTAAAAAAAACTTTACATCGCCTCCATTAATTTAATATTCCAGATGAAGACATTAAATGAAGCCATTATTATACCTGTACAACGCAACACTAGCCTGCATCTCCCCACAATTGATGATGGTAATGATGACGTGTACACCTT
The DNA here is from genome assembly GCA_027744215.1 of Troglopedetes dispersus. NCBI lineage: Eukaryota > Metazoa > Arthropoda > Collembola > Entomobryomorpha > Paronellidae > Troglopedetes > Troglopedetes dispersus. The sequence goes on from JAHZNF010000736.1 coordinate 17,116, forward strand.
TACTGATTGGCCCCAACCAAAACGTCTATTTAATGGAGCAATCATACTAGCATAAAATTACTGGTTTTCCATTTTTTTCATGTAGGATTCGCTTTGAATAATAAAAACCAATTCGTGATTATTATTTATTCCATGGCGGTGGTGTAGACACACAAAATTTGTTTTAGAAAATGTTATCTTGCTCTCCCTTTTCTTCCCCTTATTAGTCGAGAAAAGACTCCGCAGTTATTTCGTAGGAGCACGATAGAATCACGGAAATTATGAGGAGGAGGAGGCGGAGGAGAACAGGAGGCAGTCACTCCACACTAGAGAGAGTACATTCCTCATTTTTCAAAAAATGGGCTTGCCTTTCAAAGAAGGTTGTATTTGTAGTTAAAAAAACGGAGGAGTTGTAGCTTATCATTAAATGGCTCCTGGTCAAATTTCCAGGATGAATGAAATCACACGTCTACACGCTTTCTTAATCCACACTTTTATATATTTAATTATTTCTATTTTTATGAAATTCTCGAAACCAACACGAGGAGTATAAAAAGGCTAACCTAGATTGTGTATTAAAGTGCACAGTAGTGCAAACCATGCGTGCACGTTCCCTTTTCCGGAGCTGCGTGAATTATATGGCTGAAACCAGCTCAGTCAAATGGTTGGAAAAGCTATTATTTCGTATTTTTTTGTACAAGAAACGAATCTGTTGAAGCTGAGGTTAGCTTGATTAAGTCATTCGTGCTGAGCAAAACAAGGTAGTTACATTTACTTTATGGCCATTAACACTGGCTGTTAGGAAGACGAAAACAATGTTTTTCAGCCGCGCACGTTGTACGCATAATTTACTAGGACCACTTTTGAAGATACCTTCCCTCATATATTTTTTTTCTTCTCAAAATGCGCTCCTCTTTCAAAAGAAATTAAGTCTGAAAGGTGTAATGAGAGTTGGTATATTTTAGTTGATTCCACATCTTCACAATTAAATTGGACGCTGATGTGGTAAAAAATACGTTTAGGATAGCTATATTATTGCCTTTTCCCTCTTTCGCAACTTCAAGTTTTTTTTGGCAGAGGTCTAAGTCATAAACGGAAAAAAATTATGGGAAGAGTTCCTTTGATGTCAGATTCTGCAAAAAAATGTGCATCACGTGTACGTGTAAAGTTTACGTGGCAAAAATATCAAAGAATTCTTTCGTCTAAAGATTCAAAGGGAACGAGTAGCGGAGCAGTAACCAATAATAAGCTAATTGCATGTCTAATTTTGATGGTTCAAAGGAGGGAGGCATTCATGTCTTAAATCTGCTCCTATTTTGTCCAAACGAAATTGCTGCTTTCATTTCAGCTCTCGTTGTAAAAAAATGAAGCATACCCAACGTTACATTATAGTACACACATGCATGCACCAAAAAATGATTTTTATGTGAATGGATTACTACACAAACTGGGCACACACATATATGTGTGTGCATGATGGTGCCCGTAAAACACTTTTTTTTCCAGTTGCAACATCAGACTAGTCATGCATTCAAACTCAAACCAGTCCAAATCTTTTGCTCTTTCATGTGTAGCAAAATAAAAATGGGAAAAGGTGTAGTAAATTAGAAGGTATCAATAACAAATCTCCGCTCAAGTTTTCGTGGCAGCATATTTTTTTTTTACTTTTTTCATTCCTTCCAGTTTTGATTAGGGTTTTTTCAGTTCTACCGTGTCAATCTGCCGATTCAAAAATTTTAAAGGTCTTGCAACTCAATAAAAAAATTGATTTGTACAAGTCAGGCTACATCTCAATCCCAATCTGTCAATTTTATCATGCATCAGGATTTTTCTCAGTGTTCAACTTGTTTGGAAATGATTAAGCAATTATTTCCTTCCCAAATCTCCCGTCACCTCTTTTTTGAAATGAAAGAAAACTGAAATTATGCATGAATCGTTTTGTTAAAGAAAAACAAAACTATTTTTTTCCAACTTGAATCAGTACCTTTAATAATAATTTTTTTTTTCGCTGTGACGCTTATCATGAGCCACATGTAGAAGGTAGAATTTAATAATAACACACTTGCTGCCGCCACTACTGCTTATCAAACGCACAGCAAACATTTTGCACCCAGTTTGCAGAGGAAAGTGGTGGTTTCGCTTCACCCGCGTTAACTCAGCTGTGTAGGCGTCACGTAAGCATCCACTCTTTTGGGTTCCGGTTCTCTATTTTTTTCTCGTTCTCATTTTTTTTTCTTGCGTTCAAACAATGATAATCTGTCTCAATGTTTGAACTTCCTCTTGTTCCGTCTCAAGAGGATCTTGTGTGTGTGATGCGTTCGAAATCCTGTCCTGTCTTCCCACATGCCAGCACAGTAATTATCACAACAAACTATTATTACTCTAACCACTCTAAAAATAAAAGATACTTTTTTGACATGGGTGTCCTCCGAAAAGTTACTCATGTGGATTAGGGAGTCATGAAATTTTAGAAAAAACTAATTGCCTCTTTCTCATCCATTGTCCCCCTTCTTAACTGTTTCTATGCACATGTTCCTCACTCTTGTCTGAAAAAATCTAAAACATGGTGATTATTACTGTAACTAAAAATTATCATAACATTTCTTCCACGAGACTTGGTACACAGCACGTTCTTTTTTTTTTAAAAAAAAAGAGAGTTCCGGTGACGCACAATCTCCTTTTATTGTCTATATTATCTCCATTAAAAAATATGAGAAACATGTTTATCCAATATTAAATGTAAAACCAGAATAAAAAAGAGATCCCAACTCAAGATAATAATTATACGACATATTTTTTTGTACAAAAAAGGGGGAATCATATATTACATCATCGCATTGTCGTCATCACGATTAACTTGTAGTTTATCATCAAATTCGTGCGTCTGAAGATTACAAGTTTTCAAAAGTTATATTTAAGTAATCATATATGTGTGTATAATCTGTATACAAAAGAGATAAAAAAAACGTGTTCGCTGGTCCCATTCGTCTCCCAACTAAATATATGGAATTTGATGAAAACCATCTGACTTATGAGATATTTATGTGGTCATGTCCCATTTTTATGTTTCTCATATCCCAATTCTCCGACTACTACCCCGTTTGTCGTTTGTGGTGTGCGCACAATGATGAATATTTTCTTGAACTGGTGGTTTCCCAGAGGAAAAAAAGACGCATCAGTTGAACACCTAAAATTTCGAATATAAGTCGTAAATGAGGATTAATAGGAGAGTGTGCTTAAATCATCATCAGGATTTTTGACTTTGTGTGAGGTCCCCTTTCTGCTTACTTACTTTTTTGACTAATAATAATAATAACCATTTTGTAGTTTATACTTGAGTGGGTGCTTATTACACATTACCTTTTCGTACTATATTATTATTACTACCATTAGTTATGTTTCGAGTATAATATCGTATGCTATTAATAGTTCCACTAACGAATTACCATGATGGATAAGCCAGGAGAGAAAAAAAAGATGAGTATGAAAAAAGGGAAAAGAGATATTCTCTTCTGTGTGCCTTCCTTTATTTTCTTGTCCACCTTTAGTCGAAATTCAACGAAAAATGTGAAGCCATTCATGATTCCATTATTTCATGAATGACGATGACATTTTTAATGAACTCTATGAAAGGTGACCGCGTGACCACATCCATGACCACATGCATTATTTATCCGTGCTCTTGTAATTACACATTTTTTTCTGTTTATGTAGTAAACCGAGATGAGTACACGGTTTCGGAACTTCTACGAAGGTTTCTGATACGTCTCTGTACTATTCCGAAAAAAGCATTCTTCAACTCAGAAAATAGGAACAAAAGTGACTCTTGAGAGACGAGAACCCCCAAGAGGGATGCGACCACCGGACAGTCACCAAAATCGCTTTAAAGTCCACTTTGGCTAAACACCTTAATTCTGTGTTGGTTTACGGGAAGCGACAATTTTTATATGGACCCCGTGTAAGGAAATTATGGATACTTTTGCAGCAACGCATGAACACCGATGCGCATGTTAGCTTTCTTCAAAGGTGGCGTCCCATAATATCTTGTCTCGTCGATGATGAGAGGCAATTCAGATTCCGCTCTCTTGACAAGAAGAATAGCGTCAAATTAATAGGATACCAAACAACAATAGTAAAATATACATACATACTTGTCCTTTGTCATATTTCTTTTCTTCACCCAATGAATTCTATTTTGTGTGCACCTTCCCACAAACAACAAATCAAAAGATTTGGCCACAGCGATCGGCCAAGTATATAAGAATTTAATATTTTTATAAGAATTCTCAAGAGGTGAAAAAAGGGACGACAAGGATGGGACGGGACTCGTGTTTTTTCTATGATGTGTCTGTCATGTTCGCGCATCACTTTTTCTGAAGTTTATATGAGTACATTGAGGAAGGACGAAGTCAAACATGACACTTCACTTCACACAACACTTTTACCTAGCTGCCACGGACCAAGACTCACCGTAACATATATGACGCGGTTGTATATAATAATATCCAATTACTAATCTGTTATCCGCTTCCCGTTATATCTTTAAGTTAATTTCTGGAAGTTGGAGTCAATGACAAAAAAAATTGAAATGTGCATTGATCCGTTCAGAATATAAACTGATGTAGTAACATTAAGATCGTACTTTTTTGTGTAAAAAAAGATCCACAAAGACTGGGGCAGGAAGGATGTCTACATGGGTTTAAAAAAATATTCCCGACACATGTTTAATCGAGGAGCTCTTTTGTTTTTGACGAGTTTGAATGACGACAAGCGACCCACTGCTTAGTTTTTTATGACTGCCACCATTTAGATATGTGAGAAATGTAGGCCGTCTTCGAAAAGGGTTGCCTTTTACTGGTGAAACACTGTTTTCCGTCATTATGTTTATTATATTTTCTGGGAAAGTGATGATCCCTCATCAGATATCAAGGTTATGATACGGAGCTTTATTAAAGTGTGAATGGTTTACTTTACACTTTTTTAATAAATAAAAGGAAAGGATGTGCAGGCATTTATTTTCATTTCATTTTAGTTTTTGGTACTTTGTTTCTTTTAATTTTTAAGTTTTATTTGAAACATTCCAATTTAAGGAATATTTTAACACTTCACCTTTGATATAAATAAATGCGTGGATGCAACAGGAAGCTAATGTATTAAAATTGTGATAAAGAAATGAGTTAATACGAGGTATTATGATAGCTGCTGGAATTGTATTAACTTGAAATGAACAATGAAAAGAATGGATTCTTATCTCTTTCAGAAATTCTGATTTGAAACAAACATAATTAGTGACGCAGAAGTCCTTCATCCCAGAATCATACATTTTGAATAATTGAGAATTACTCACAATATTTCTCACCATCAAAAATTACAATCTGACCAGCCTTCCTATTATTGGTGGCGAATGAAACGCAAATAAAAATAAATTAAAATTTTAATTTTTAATTTCTTTCATTTTTAATGAGTTTTATTATGTATGTTAAAGGAGGTTATATCGGATCAACAAATATAAAGTTCGCTGCTTCGAAAATTACGCGGAAAAGGTAAAAAAAAACAAACATTTTTTAGGAAGTTTTAAAGCGAGCGAGTTCCCTTTATCAACAACGTTGTCCTCAATTTTAATACAAGAAGACAGGTTGGGGCACCCAGCTACAAAGGATATTAAAGTGTTTATTGGTGTTTGTTCATCTCAAGCTTTGCATGTTCTCTATTCTTGTACAATGTACAATATCACGAACGCATCTGCCTTCAGCCACCTCAGTATTTATTGGACCCACCAGAAGGCTTTTTTTGTACTGTCTCAGAAGCTATAATTGATTGGGAGCAATTTTCTGTGACGGTATTAATGAACCAGCTGCACTTCTCTCCATTCATGTCTCAAGAAAAAAATAATGAAGTGGATATTGCGTTCATTGTCATCTTCTAAACGCAGGGCTTCGATGGCCTTGGAACGCGCCGCATTGTCTTCGGAAGCAAGTCCTGTGCAAAATGTGCTCAGCAGAGTACAATTAGCTTTATTTCCAGGAGAGACCTTCCCTCTTGGCCAAACTTGAAGTCAGTATAATTTTGTTTTTCATTATGAAATCCAGTCAATTTTGGGTCTGACCATAACAAATCTTTCCAGTCAGAAGATTTTCGTTTGCCGGAGAGTACCTACCTACCTGTGTGCGAAAAAAATCTGAGTCGCAAGTCAAAACTACAAATTCTAAAGACTGATGATGATGATGATGAAAGAGATGAATTGCCGGAGAGCATTTCGGACAAAGGGATCCTCAAGAAAGAAACAATTTTTGGAGTGAATGATTCACGGTGAAAAACACAATAAAAATAATTGACTCGCTGCTACTGACTCCACTTTGTCTACAAGTTCATTTTCAAGTGTGTGCAGTGGTGACTGGAAAGTGTAGTAGGTCTCTCTTTTTATATTATCTCCGTTGTTTTGATGGAGAAACACAGAGGAGAAGAATAGAAAAAAGTACAAATCTTATTTTTTTGCTCACTACTACCCATCCATCCATTCATTCAAGTTTAGCTATTCATGAGCTACTTAGAATTTAAAGAGAGATTGCCTTGTCGAACAAAAGACTGAAAAGAAAAGTCAAAGTCGGATGGGTCGGTCCTCCAACATTCCAATATGCCATTATATTCTCCACTGATTATCTATAGCTGTGCAGACACGTACTGTATTTGAGATGTCCATAATTTCGAGTCAATACACATTTCAAAAGCATCAACTCTGATTTTAGTAATGTTGCTATATAACTTTGTGCGTAATGCTTGCTCATTCTACATCTAAAATTCAGATGCAATACACGTATGTACATATGTACATAGATCTATGTAAAGGCTAGGAGGTAAACTTTTGCAAAGCTCCATCCATAATTTCCTAGTGTGAAAATCAGGTATCGGCCACAATTTTTTTTTTCTTCGGAATATGTTGCGTAACGAATCTTCATTGACTCTCTTTCCCATTACTTGCCTTATTGCCTTTGTATGTTAATATGGTTTTCTTTAATCTGGTGTAGACGATCTGAAATTTCGCTTTGTCACAATGAAAGAAAAAAAAAATATTGCAGAATCCCTCGTCCAGAAAATATACATAGAGTTCTCCAAGATAATATTCTTTGTCTCCTTTTTTGCTTTTCCCCCAAATATACCTTGTGTATGACAATATGCACTGAGGAAGGTACATAATATTAGTTATATATACATCTTATATGTTACGGAACAAAAGTCATATGCGTAACTTTTCTGTCCTAGCTTTATACTGATTGCATTGTTGTTGGGTAATTGACGCTTTCCAAAAGTAATCATCCAGAAGAATGGGATTTCTGAGGGAAAGAATCGAAGACGCCTGAAAGTCTTCTGGAATCAGAAAAAAAGAATTGATGACAATAGTCCAATAAGAGACTGGAAGGAAGTCACTTTTGTGCATTTCTCTATCTTTTTTTTGTGAAGTGAATGGGATATAGTAAAATGACAAGAATGGAACAGATGGATGAACCCAACAACTATACAATTTTTTTTTCCTTTTGTGCATCCAATATTTCTGCCTCTGAACAAAGTGAGTATGAGTATACGTTTCTTTGGTTCGTTATAAAACATATTTTTCTTGAAAGTTATCCTCGAAAACTATTGGAAACGACGAGACGCTCCGAAGTTTATTGTTCAGGCAAATTGCAAACGTGGAGGACTGTCTCAAATCAGTCACAAGGACACAAATTCTATTGTCCGCGCACATTCTTAAATGACATTAGTCACGGAGCAAAAAAGGAATCAATAAAATGAACTGTTTGGGTACTTCATAAAATTTTCTCAATGAACAATTGCAATCTATTTCAACTCGCATCCAAAAGCATTCTTTACGTGTAAGATTCCGAATTGCTCCCACCTTTTTTTGGATTGTTCATATCTTTTACGGTAAAACTGGGAGGGTTATTTGATCCATCTTCGGAATAGATAACTGTTCCAGAACATCACACATTTTGAATGGGACTCTTTGTAGAAAATATAGTGAGCCCAAAAAATCACTCACTTTGAAGTCATCTTCTTTTCTTTCTTTGAAAAGTTACCGGTATTTTTTTTGCCAAAAAATATATGTTATTGGCTCTGTAAACAAAAGAGCTTGATGCAAACACAATAGGATTAGCTTTGAATCTCGAAAATTGTCACAGAATGCATGTTATTTGTTCAACTTGTGTGGCACATTTTCAGCTAAATTATCAAGTGGGAGGGTATCACTCACCGATGAAGTGTCCAAGCACCTTGCGTTTACCCAGCTTTTCTTCCTTGAATGGAACATTCTCTATAAAAACTTTTATTTTTCACATTGCTCCAGTCTATTATTTCTCATTGTTCGTGAGCAGAGAAGGAATGAGTGACAGGAATCTCCATTCATGAATGACTGACGAGTGAAAGAAAGCCGGACGGCAAAAATTTTTTTTGGGGCTTTCATTATTCGGATTACAAACAGCTTACGCAAACTTAACACACTCCCATCGAACTCCAACAACAAAACCAGGTAATTTGAAAATAGGAAAAGAAATGGATCAGCCGATTCAGCAGATTAGTAACAAGAAAAAAGTTATCCGTATATCCAAGGCACACTTTCAGAAAAGCACAATAACACAATTGTTTTCTTCGTGGTGTACATTCAATGTATAAAACCTATTTTATTGGCAAGAGAAACAAACAAGCTGCATATTTTCGAAAGATTTGATATGAAAATTGTCACAAATTCTTTTATCCCTGGAAAATTAATTTGTGGTTGTGTGGACACAAAGTGGCTCTCAACAAAATTTTGATTGCAACCTGTAAAATATTTTGTGTGCTGCTATTAAAGCGCCAGAATTTATTTTATGCAAGACAAGAAATATTTTTCTGACCAGTCCTGAAAGGAGAAGCGAGATAAGGAGCACATTTTAATGCGTTTTGGACCTCCTCAGAGAAAAATGTAATAAAATATGGCAACTACATTTGTTCAACATGTGTCTCTTACCTTCTCAATGACTTCAGCCATTTTTTAATGCATCATTCTTTTGCTGTTTGGTATTTAAGTTGCTCCACTACTTTGCTTTACTAATATAATAAATAAAGTATACTTAATTTTAATAGATATCCGTACCTAAATATATAAAAAAAATCCTTACTTATGTACAAAGATCGAGATTAGAGACGTGCTTGCTGCAGCTCCTAAAAAAACTTGACCCAAGCGGGTTTGCTTGCTCACAGTTTGAAAAGAGTACGTATATATTATTTTGCCATTTGCTTTTACGTTTTTTAAGCAACTGGATAAATTAACCATGTCAATAATAACAATAAATAAGTGGTATAGAAGAGTGGACGTACTATTAGATCCAGGAACAAGAATGATAATATATTATCTTTGTTTCAACAACTTCTTTTTTTTCATGTATAAACTTAACTACACCGGTTAATGCACACAACCCCATAAACAATTGAGTTGAGTAATAGTGGTAGCAAAGGTTTTTATGTTCCGGTAATAAAATATCCATTGTCATTCATTCGCAAGGTGTGCATGCGACCATTTAACAGAACTTGGGATAAAATATACACGGCGAACGAGAACCAGAGTGAAAACAATGCTAAATGCTACTTTAGGTGAGTACTTGATATCAAGATCACTTTTTTATGGAGGTGCATACCTCCACCATACATGTTTTGATATATGGACCCATTTTGAGTAAGTGTTCAACAGAGTAAAAAATCTATTAGGGATTTTATTATTGTAAAACTAAAGGAACACAGCTACCGATCAACAGGCTCACATAAACAAAAAGGCACACACACAACTCTGATATGCAATAAAAATTGTGCAAGTTGTAAGTTGCTTCTCTCGAGTAGTCGGTTGAAAACTAAAATTAACTTGATCATTTTCAAACTAATTATTCAGTGTTGAAATTACTGGTAAGGCTTCATGCAAGTTAGTCGCAGAAAGTTTGAAAACTAAGCTGCTTTCGACAAATAAGTCAGTCCCAATTAATACCAACTTTTGTAGTGTCAACAATTGCTAAATTTGCTCACAATTTTGCAGTTGTTACCATTTCCTCGACTTGAATTTTGAGAATAGGTAGAAGTTCGGGAACTCTGTAGTTTTTCTCAGCAGGTTTTGTTGGTGTAGCTTGTTCTTAAAATGTATAAAGACAAGGGTTGATTTGCAAAGCAGCAGGTTACTTACTGGTCGTGTCGTGTGCAGCTACCTGAATGAGAAGAAAAGGTAATAATAGCATTCTTGTGTAATTGATTTGTATTGTTTTTAGTTGGTTTTTATGATATAATACTTCCTGTACGCAAGATCACTGAAGAAGCTTTAATGTGGAAAGGCTACTTTGACTCCAGGATCGCATTATAAAAGTGAGAAACTCTTTTTGTTTTAAAAGGAACAACCGAGCAAGAACTACAAAAAAATAAAATGAAAACATGAAATGAATGATGTGATGATGAGTAATTTGATCCGAAGCTTGATATAAATATACTTTTCTACTAATCCGTAAAGTTATAAAATTCCTTTTTTTTAAAGAAACCATTACATAGTCATTAAGGCCATTTTTGTTTCTGGTGCCGGCAAAACAATAAACCAGGCGTATGGTTTTGAAGTTGGATACATGTAGCAATAAATCAGGATCGGAAGCAGAGAAAACCCATTTTCTCGCTTTCTCATGTACATTGTCCAAGAATCATGAATTGATGTTGATTTTTTTTTACAATTCGGTCCAGTTCCCCGCTTTTCCCACCTCCATATTACTATTATCATACATATTTTTTTGAGAAAAATACATAATAATGATTGAACGAAGTTTCCAGACATCAAAAATTGTAGCAAACAAAACAGACCTAAGTAGTTTTTACCCACTTACAGAAAGGAATCCCGCATGAGTGACTTCAATTATGACTCGGTGTCGAGACCAACCAAAGAACGTCATACATCGTGTTTTATTTCAATTAAAGTGCAACTTTCATTTTTAGGTTTCACTACTTTTAAAAATCCAGTGTCATTTGTGATCCTCTCATTTCCTCTTAATATTATTTTTTGGAGGTACTCAAAAAAAACAATGCGAAAATCAGAATCGAGAACATAAAAATTATAATTGTAC
>JAHZNF010000737.1:0-11359 GCA_027744215.1 Troglopedetes dispersus
CTGTCCTTTCCTACGTATCTATACCTTCCGAATGAAGGGAGAAAATATTTTCAAAATATGGATAAAATATTTATAATAAGAGAAAGCAAAAAAGAAACACTAACTCAAAAAGTCCATTCGTTCTGTCATCGAATGTTTCGAAGATTCACGACCGGAGCACATGTAATTTTGTGTTTATTATCACGCGTGCATTGCCAAAAGGTTTATTTATTTATTATGCGTGTTTCTTTATTCCTCTCACAAATTATTATGTATGTATTTGTGTCCCTGATTCAGTTCGGATTGCTGGAAAGCCTGGAACATATTTCAAAGGATTCTTTGTCCAAGCAAGCGACGAACGAGGTCGCTGGGTCGGTACTTTTGAGCCCACATCCTTTTCCGTTTCCCATCCTGAATGTGCAGCCACCACTCACTCTGAAAATCATGAGAAGGAAGAAATGACTCTGGTCTGGCATGCTCCAAAGGATTCTCACGGCACCGTGCGCTTCCTGTAAGAAACCATTTAACCCTGTTTCTTTTGCTTTCTCAACAACACAGCTAGCTTGTCCATCCTATCGGTAGGTGGAGACGACTGGTTTCCCACTTGTGGAGCAACTACTTTATATTTTTCGGGGCACTTCATTTTTGCTCATTTTTCACACTTGCTCAATTTCTTGATAATATTTTGATGAGGCTCACACAGGGAAAAAAGCAGTGAGACTGCTCAGCACATACCACACACAACCAAAAAAGTTCTTTTTATTAAAAAGTGATTTTGCTCTCACACAAAAACCTCTTTCGATTTAAAAATCGATTTTCTCAGGATTAACAATCAAGACAGGAAACTGTTGTAGTCAACCCTGCTTTTCAAACGCTTCCCATGTTTATTCATCCGGTGAAAATGATGATATCATCATAATATCGACATAATAAAAAAACCCTCTTCCCATTCCCATTCCTGCCAATCATCCTTTTTGTCAGTTTCAAGATTACGGGATCTATATACTTATATATCTGCATTTATAGATTTTTGGGGGATTTACGTGTGTTTGTACATAACAGCAATGTTGAAGTCCAGGAAGAAAATGTTTGGGAAATCATCGTCATCATTTGACGAAACATTATGTTACGTTATAAAAACTTCCGTTTGAGCGAACACTCTTCTCACGCAATGTATAGTTGTACTGTGTGTACAGACTTCAATAATAATAAAAATGCCTTTTATGTACACACAGCAATATACAATAAATTGGCAAAAAACAGTACAATACTGTAAACTTGCTGACATTGCTGAAAAATCAAAAGAATGAAATAGAAGGGAATTCGTAAAAGTCACGTTAATATCTTTATACCACCACTCCGTATATTAAGGCTTGAACGTACACCGACAGAATGCACATTTTTTGTGCATAAAATAGTCCTTATATTTTTGCTATTTCTTTTTACTTGTCACCTTCGTTCCTCAAGCACTGGCGTCTGAGTTCGGTGATTTCTACTGTGGAATTCAGAAAACAATCAGAATATGAATTACATATATATTTTAAGGGATCTTCTTCGACTGTCAGTTTTTTTAAAAGTGTAAAAAATTTACTTGCGATATTATTATTATTATTATCGCAGTATATATTTATAGTTTTACCACAAAGATTTTATGTTAAAGGAAACCTTAGGAAAAAAGATCTGGAAGGCATGCAGAGGACTAGCTTTGAGGGAAGCTATCGAAAAAAGACAAAATACTTTTGGACCACCGCACAGCACACTGCAATAATAATAGAAATATAAGCACTCTCAGAGTTACATGCAGAAAGAGAGAGAGAAAGAGAGAGAGACTGAACAATAATTTTTTACATTCGAAAGTAAAGAAGAGAAGAAAAGGGGGAAAATTTGCATTGCAAACTTGAACCCGTTCTCACATCGTCGTCGTCATCTTCTCGTCTCTTCTTCATCATCTTGTATTTTTCCTTCTTCCTACTTTCCAGGGCATATCTATCTCTATTTTCTCAAGCATTTGTGTCTTCTCTGCCGCCACCGCCGCTTCCATATTTTTGGAAAGAGTATTCTCCTTTATTTTTCCCCTTCTTCTCCTTTTCATCCATACGAAAGACGACGACAATGGCTACTAAAATATGGATGAGAACGTGAGTGAGTGGTTGTTCGGGTATTGTGTGGTTGGCTGGCTTGCCTGTCACAGAGAACTTTCTTTTTTTTTTACTTCGCGCTCGCACCGAAATATTATGTATTATGTGTTGTGTTATTATTATCCGTTTTTGCATATCCCGGCCTTGCACACTCATCTTCCTATATTTTTTTCTCCCTTTTTTGATAAATGGATACAAAATATATACAAATATGTATGACTCCAATTTCCCCTTTCTCTCCTTCCTCCTTCTTTTCTCTCCCAACTTTCTATTTATTTTTTGTAAAGAAGAAAAAAAGAGGACTTGAATAGACGAAAGGCGACCATCTCCTATTTTCCGTGGGTAGTCACTGTACCATAAGTATTTATACATAGCTTTGTTAGCTCACCTCGCCTCTCACACTTGCACAGACAGTCACATCTCACATTTTTCCTCTCCTATTTTTTGGTTCGCATAAGATAAAACGAGACGCCTCTTTATATGTAGTTACTATTCTTTGGACATAAAACATACCCACCACAATATTTATATATACCTAGTTGAAATATAACATGTGCAGCAATGTCCCGATTGTCATCAGCACCAGGTCCTCCATATTTGAATCGTGTGTGCATGATAAAACTAAATTTTCCTACAGAAAATCTCCTTGTAACAGCATACCAATCTATATATTTTTTCGTAGTTCTTCCACTAACTTATTTCTCTTTTTTTTGCTTTTCATTTTTTCGCCTTATCCTGTTCCTTATCTGTGCTTATGCATTTGTAAGCGCGTGTGGGAAAAAGTTGGAAGATTTCGGGTTGCATGATTTACTAGTAGATTATTACATAGACACATGCATTATAAATGTATACGTATACAACACTTCCCCTTGTTAACTTCGCTGCTCTTCCTGGTCTAAAGTTTGCAGAGAACGAAGCGTCTGCACATGTGAGAAGTGTATGAATGAATACCTGTGTGTTTTATCCATGGGTCTTTCACCTTTCATCTTTCTCTTTTTTTTCGAAAAAAATAATACAATTCCGTGAAAAAATATCCTACACAAAGCATACCGTGGCTACATATAAAAAACAATATACAGGATACCACGAACACTTTTTAAAACATGTATACACACACAAGAAGCACGAGTGTTGAAGGAGGTTTGAGCAGGTAAAAAATATTCTTGTTTAAGTGTTAATGTCTACTGTAGAATATCATCGTTATCATGATCGGCAGCACTCAGGAACCAGGTCAAAAACGTAAAGCTTCAAACATACCTTCCAATAATACATTTATACTTTATTACTTTTTTTCAGTCGGTTTTATTTAGCTCAGCCTTTTCTCTCTTTTGCTAACAGTAGCGAGGAAAATTGGGCTGCGATCTAATAAAGATGCATTGAATTTATACTTTTTAGTTTTTCCTTTTCGCCAGAAATAATAAAAAAGAACTTGTCAATTTTCATCTTCTCACTCATCGTGTGTGAGTGTGTGTGCTGGGATGATAGCTGTGCTCTGTGTTGTATCTTTTTATAAAAAAAATCATTTTATTATTTTTTAGTCTCTGACTTGTAAAGCAGGCTTTACAGGAAAAACAGAACTGCTTGTTACTTAAAAAAGAATACATGCATAGCTCACGTTTCACTCTTCCTTCACACACTTATTTAATCTAATAAAAAACCTGAATACATATTCCAGGTTTTTTCAGGTTTGCACACACACAGCCAGGTACAAAAACATACTCATGTATTTCCAGTCTATTTATCTGGAATGTAAAGTACTTGGACATATAAGAGTGGAAAAGTTTTGCCAGGAAAGATTGGCAATATTAATAATGCTCTTTCTTTTCCATTTTCTTCTGAGTGGGTGGCTGGGTTCTGACTTCGCCTTCCGTTTTCGGGGGAGCACGTCTTAATCCAAATGCACTTTATCAGACAAGTGCACCACCTCACAAGAAAGTTTAGTCTGAAGGAGAAACTTGGGATAGAAAAAGCTGAATTGATGCATGTTTTACGTAGCATCCCTATTTTACAATTTTTGTGACCTGAAAAGATCTAAGTTACAGCATGTGCTTGCCTCCCTAATCCATAAGAAAGTTGTCGATCATGTCGCGCATATATTTTCCCTTGCCAGCACCACCACCACCACAAAATATATTTATTTATTATTATGGACTCGTTCCGAGCCAATGTGTTCAGCATGCGTAGTATTAAAAGGTTGGAGCCACGCTGTCTCTTATGAAATCTCCTATTCCGTTTCCTTTTTCTGCTTCACGGCTACAAATAAGACGTTTTTACACTCCCCTCTTCACTTACACACAACACAACAAGAGAGAAAAAACTACTCGTGTGCGAAAGTGTTTTTTTTTTCTGCTGGTGGCCTGGTGTACATACATAAATAAGATTGTGCCAGCAGCACCGCCTATATGTTCTTTCCATTGTAGTTGGAAAAGAGCTATAGGGTAAGTAAGAAAAAAGTTGTAAGTAAAATTGTGAGAATCCTTTTTTCTTCTTCGAGACAAGTAGGTACATCATATGTATTACAACGACAAGCCAAGTAAATCTTGTTTATTTTCCTTCCATTTCTCACTTACCAGGATCTCTTGTCACTTTCCTCTCGTTCATCTTCTTTTCTTCTTTTCCCTCATCCCTTTGGTCTTATCAATGGCACATGCATATCTCCTTCCTATTTTCCCCTCTGTCGCCTAGCCTCTTCCAACCGTCCATTCCGTCAACAAAAAAGAGAATAATGTCACCAAAAAAAGGAGAACCTTGTGAGCATAGCTACACTGGGAAAAAATAGAATGGTAGAAGTTGTTACATGTGCACCAGAAGCGACACACTCCTTCGCTGGTCCACACCGGTCCACATTGTATCGTTGTCAGTGTGTCCTCTTGTGGATCAATGGAGATTTATTTTTTTCTGGAAAGTTAAACGCAAGGGAAATGTGTGCAACCAAAAACCTTGCATATTCTCCGCTTTTCTCCCTGTGCACTACTCTACTGCATCTCACACAGGCTCATATTAGTTGAAATGACATCAATACAATAATGCATTCTTTCAATATATGTTTTCTGCCATTTTTAAAAATGAAGTATTTTCAAACTAAGATAATAAAGTCATTAAGGACTTCGAAGCGTCCAATAATTTATGCATACATTTTGAACTTTTTGTCTTCGCTCATCCTCCTCATTAGGATTGCATGATTTAAAAATAAAATTTGACGTAAATACGCTGTTCCTTCAACTTTCCCTGATTCATTCATTCCGTGCAAGATGAATATTTGCAAGCGTCTATCCAATTTCCTTTCACCAGAAATCATAATGTTATTTGTCGTATAATATGGCATAATAATATACTCGTGTAACTCCATGTTTCATATTATAAGCTCGTAGTGATCAGGAGAAAAAGCCACGCCAGCAACACCATCATCTCTCATTTTCCTGTGACGCTGCAGAGTATAAAAACAGTGCAGAAGCAAGTTTTCTCCAGCAGCATCTCTCTGTCCGTATGTTTTCTTGATGGTACGGTCTGGTCTCCCGTCTGCTGCTATTATGATGCTGCTGCTGAATTCCACTCAGTGAGATCGTACACATCACTGATGAAAGTAGTTAGAGAGTTTTAGGCTTGCTGGAGGCAAAAAGTTATAATATTATTAGTGATCCTACCTCCACACACGCCACGACTGTGTGTGCATTCAACTTGATGATGGTAGTGATGCCAATACCATTTGTTCTTGCTCCATCGTCTCATCCCATTATGTCCATAGTGGTGGTACATAACCCTCCCATATCTTTCCCATTTACTCTCCCACATTCACTCTCATAAACATTCTCGTTCTCCTTTCCCCCTTTTTTTCGTTGAGTTACATTATGACAAAAATTAGGGGAAGCACACCGTTCCCACTTTCACAGACACATCATCATTGAAGGAAAAGTAGTACTTGTTGGAAAAGCCTGGGAAAAGTGGAGGGATTAGGAGTGAGAGTGAAACTGTGTAGTTATTTCCCCATTTCGGTAGGGAGTAATCTAGTCTTGTTTTAAGAGCAAGCTCAAGTTTGTTAGTAAGCAAGATTTTCACTTCTGATGATTTTTAGTATTTAAGGAGGACGGAAATTGGTAATTTCAAATGGTGATGGGATGGAAGCATTAAAATTATGATTTAGTTGTCAGCTCAGTATTAAAAGGTGTAGGGGACAAGTGTGTCGAAATCATGTACTGGAGACAGTACGCAGATATGCATAAATAGTTTCTGTTCAAGAAATGGTCGTGCACATAATTAAAACTACATTACATGACTTCAGGCTTGGTTTCGGTTAAAACAAAAACATACAACAGAATTCCTCAAATCTGTACCAATCTCTTCAATAATCTATTTTTTTAAATCCAAGCTAATATTTTTTTTTAATTTATAAACTTATTTATACCTATTTGTGCCAATACAATATAGCTACACAATATGCACAATTTATAAAAATCAAAATGAGAAATGCTGATGGAAGCAAGTGTTAAATTTTGTACATTATTTTTTTCTGAAATGTATATAAATTTTTTCCTTAAAAGACAAGCACAGTCATCTTTACGCACATAACCATATTATACGTTCTTTTGCTTCGCCCGTTTTGCTTACTTACACGTACATTGAAGATAAGAGAAACGGAAAATGTGAAAAGAATCGATTTTAATGGTTTGGAACTGGAATTTACTTTTTTCTCTCGTGACAATACCAACTCACTCTCGGAGAGATACAAAGCTATGAGAAAAAAAGTCATTCCTTTTTATTAACGCACCTGTACACAATGCACATTCTCCACTTTTTGTTCTCTAGCATCTTAAAAAAAAGCTACACTAAGTCTACCGCTCTTTTCTTGTCTTTTTAAGGTTATTCTGTGTGCATTCTTTCCAGTTCTGGAAAAGAATCTACACCCTTTGTAATAGCGACACTTTCTTCCAATCTATAAATACAACCACTTGAAATTGAAGTTCGTTCTATTTTTACACATCCTCTCATTTTCTCTCCGCTTTTCTTCTAAGTGAAACCTTTTCCAATTGTGCAAATAAAATTCCTCTTTTGTGTACAAATATATACCTTTAAACAAGTCCATGTGCGTAAACCAAATGTGTCACACAGATTTATAGTTTTGTTTCATGTAGCCACAAGGTGAAACAGTGAAACCTGTCTACTCATTCGCATAAAAGTAAATACTCTTCTATGTTGGCACTTTCTGTAACTTTTTATCGCTTTTACTCAACTGCTGCCAAGCTAAGTTCTTTAATAGAGGCGCGATGCAAATCAAAATCAGACCTAACCTTCCCTGCTTTAATCTCTTCTACCCAGCTGTCTTTTTGAACGAATTGCACAGCATGTATACTACAATAAAAATGAATGAATGTATGAAATCATCTCTCTGAAATTCTTGAGTGACTTGACAAATTTTTTTATCGGAAAATCAGTTGAAATTCTTCCCGCATAGATTATTATAATAACCCTTCTGGTTGGATGGGTGTGCTCATTCGCCTTCGTCTTGTATCTTCGCCGGTGCAAATTACGAGAAATATTAATGATGATGAGTAAGCAAGACTCGCCTGTGTGGAGTGCTTACAAACGCAGCATTGTCTTGATCCTTCCCATCCTTTCCTATTTTCTACAGTATTTTGTCTAGAATACTCTGTCTGCTACGTGTGCATTTTAAGCACACATTTTAAGTAATGCGGAAGCATTTACGTATTTAGACAGGCATATATATACCCATATATGTTTAGAGACTGGTATTCAATGTATTCCCTGTTCCTAAATATTCTTTACTCAGATAAAGGAGTGTAGTCATGTAGGGGTTTCTTTTCCTTAACAAAGCTCGTCGTCTTTTGTTCCTGACACTAATTTTCGATTTGTATTGTTGCACGGTCGTGCGCCCGTTCCACCACAATATAGGCATGGATTAAATTCTATTCATGCATGGCCTCCTGGAGAAAAACAAGGGAAATACTATGTGTACGTGAAGATTGATACGTGAATTCTTTTATTCTGTATTATGTACACACACAGTGAGCGTGCACACTAGTTGCAGCTTTCTCTCTGCTCCGGTACAACGATCCCAACAAAAACTTACCTTTTACCTAAAATGTGTGTGCAGGGTTATAAAATTTTCGTGGAGCTATTCCGCTCCTGGAACGAACCTCTCTCTCTCTCTCCCTCTCTTCTCTCTTGAGGAGACTGAATATGAGATAAACTTTGCTTTTTCCTCTTTCTCTTGATTTTTTTTATTATTTCATTCTCTTCTCCTTTCCTCTATACTTCCACTTTTTTGTTTTCCTCTGTTCCCGGGTTGCTCCGTCCTCCTGCTGGTTGAAATCCTTGTCATGAGAATCATTGTCGAACCTAATGGGAGATGTAAACTTTGCCAACTGTATTGTGCTCTGGAATCCAATGACCCATTCGTGTTATTAGGTATTGGAAGAAGTGTTCTTTTCCACGAGTGCATGATATTTTGTGTGCCTGCTCCTCGGGATATGTTGTGCTGTGTGTACATCTCCCTCTCTGACTTACAGATTGGAAGAGAAAAAAAACGAAGTGAAGAGAATTGAATTTAAAATAGAGGGGAATTGTTGTCGGAGAGGAAAAAAGGAACTCGTTTATATTTTGCTGAAGGTGCGGCTGATGGTGATGATGATCGTGGTGATATGACGAGATGCAGATTCCGTGTGCTGGAATGTTGTAAAATAATGGGGAGGAGGAGGAATAAGTAAATAGAAACACCCTCAGAAAATCCTGCTGTGTAAATCCCATCACCTTTCTCTTTTTTTAAATTTGCAACTGCACCGTGTATTTACAATCCGTGGGGTTTTAACTTACAATGGATAAACGACAAGATAACATGACTATTAGGATTCAAAATTGATGGGATTGTCCGTGGAAAATTATTGCAACAAAGTGAATTTTATTTCGAATTTTACAAGGATTTACTTATTATTGTGAGAGCACAGTCATATCCCAACCGATTTTTATTGAAATTCCTGAAATACTTGATGTGAGGCAACAAGTCTGTGATCACAAAAATACAAGTTGCTAATTGACTCTGGTTTTGCATACTAAACAGCTCTGAAATGAGGGAAAGTTGGAACTAAAATAATTAGGGACATTCTCAAAGTTTTTCTTTTCGGTGACACTGTTTTAAGCGCAGACAATATGGCCATGCCGCTGGCCATTTCAGTCACATGTTTTGATTTCATGCAACCTTTTTCAAAATAGGACTCGTGTCTAATCTATTTCCTCGGAGGTTTGCCTCCCAAATATATTAGTTCAAAATACTTTCTTTGCCAGAGAGTGTCAGTATATTAAATTAAATATTTTTTTATTACTTTTTAGTTTCTCTACATTTTTGCATTCAAGAATTTTACTTTGGTAAAAAAAAGTGGCGGCGACGGATGAAAAAAGGAAAGTTGAATAGGGAATGCATGCAAAATTTCACGCTCTTCACCACATTTCTCGCCACAGCCACAGGACAAACATAAGGCTGGCAAAATGGAGATACTAAACCTCCCAGGGACAGTTGATAAAACGATGATTTCTCTCCACACATTCACCATTCCAAAAATAAACATAAGAGTTGAAAACACGGTTTGATGATCTCTTTATCCGGACATGACGACACAAGTCTTCCCTTTAAAGATTATTTTCTCTAGAAGCGTTACTCCACAACTTCGCAGTTTTCTTCTGAACCAGTGGCCGCTCCTGAAAATCACACAAGTAATATTTATAATATTTAGGTGTAGCGTTATTCCTGTTTCGCAACCACAAGGAGGTCCCTTTCCTTTTCCTTACTTATCTGTGGTTCCATCTTTCTCCTTCGCTCTGACAATTTCCAGTTGTGTTACCGCAGGAGCAAAAACTTAACTACTTTTTCGCGAACAAGCTTTCACCACACACACATACCTAACAAAGAGTTTCCTTATTCGTCATCAGCATATCGTAACGAGGTAGATAGAATGAAACTTCATGCCTTTGCTCTTCTTCCCATCGTTGTGTATATTTATATTAAAAACTTTCCACAGAAAGATATTAACGATGTAGTCACTTATTCATGCATTTTCCACCACTCCCAAAAGAAATAACAGAAGAGAGAGAGAGAAGATATCATCATTTTGTGATGATCCGTTTTCCCAACGGACTCCCTCTCCTTTTCTCCCTTTTGCTTGATTAATTCATCCTTTCTTCTGGCACTAGTCAGCAGTCATTCATTCATCTATTTTCTAGCAACTTCCTTACTTTCTCCTTTTCCTCTGCCACAAAAAGTCACTGCTAGATTTATACATTGGATCACACACCTGTGTTCACAAATTACACTGGTGCATATTCCCCATCACAATAAGAAAGTGAGTCACTCATGTGATCACCATTACCATCAGGAAAACATTACATCACCATTTTAACTTTTGAGTTCCTCAAATGTTCAGTCTATAATATTATCAATGTTTGTATTTTTATTTTCTTACAAAGATACTCACCCTTGAAACAATATACGTACTACTACACTTTTCTCCTGGTTCCAAGTATATAGTTCTGAGTTGTGTGCATGCATACGCGATTTTACATCTAACAGAACGACTTACTCAAATAACTGCTTCCTTGAACAATGTAAAACCAGAATAAAATATTTTGAGAAGGCAGCCTCCTCACTTACGCTCATATCACGGGAGCACATGGGCACATACAAAATAGAATTTTATAATCGACTCATCATCATCATCGCAAGAGAAAAACCTCAATGCAATCGTCATGGTCTTCTTGGTTGGTGGTTTGCTTTTTCTCCTTCACTCTCATCATCATTTCCCCCTTTTCCTCCTTTCCCTCTTCTTGTAGAGCGCTGGTTTTCATATTGCGAGAGAAAAAGGGAGAAAAGTGGAAAACAGACAGAGCGTTACATTACTGCTAAATTTCATTCATTTCACATTCATGCATGCCTCCACTGGAAGTTATATATGTCTGTCTGAAGAAAAAAAAACACACGAGACTTGTGGAAAGTTACTAGTCTGAACCGCTCAGAGCTCAGAGCTTATGTTAAAACGGAGCAAAAGCGAAACCAAAATAAAAAGAAGGATAGAAAGCCACTGGTCTATTTCCGTCTTTTTCCTCCAGCGCAAAAAAACTACCACCACCACTATTTCTACAATCGGAGTCATCTTCATCATCATCATCATTTAGATTGTTATTACGTACGACTGCAGCGCAGTAACATCAGAGTACAGACTCAAGTGAGTGGAATGCAT
>JAHZNF010000738.1:0-13187 GCA_027744215.1 Troglopedetes dispersus
CAAAAAAAGAGCAGCCAATCCAAAACTCACGCCCAACGCTCAAATCTTCACTTGATAAACTCACAAGAGTTTAGGAAATGCTCAAGCTGAAATGCCAAAAAGGTCTGGAATTCTTGGTAAATTACACATTCATTACACACATTTAGTTCCTTTTGTGAATGCAGATGATTCTGGTAATAACAACGACAGAGCTAATTGCGGTTGAGTAAGTGGTACGTTGATGATCATACTCGCGCGGTTATCTTCTGTGTAATTTTTTCAGCAATTATGTACATCTTTATGGCAAGTTACGAGGAAGTTGATGATGTTATTCTCTATGCATTTTTTTTCTTTAGAGCAATTTCCTGTCTGTGATTTTTATCTCAGGTTGCCTCCGCCTACTTCGAACTACATCGTTTGTTTTCATTCATATTCATGAGAGTGAAAAATGTGTTTTGTGGCTTACCTCTGAAGATTGTAATTATGGCTTGGCTGCTCTTTTTTTGTACTTTGTCAAAACGCGATGGTGCCCCAGACACGTGCCGAAATATCCATGAAACATTTTGACTGTTTTAAATGTACAATCTGTACAATTTCTTAAAATAGACATTAGCCGACTTAATTGTCGAGAAAATCAGTCTTCAGCTAATTTACCTTTTGAGTCCATGTTCAACATGCCCACAGGAGAAACAAGAGTCATGATTTTAATATGCATATATTACTTTCTAGTTCAGGTTCAGTTCAAGGACCTCATTTGCATAGTACATGATAAGCAATAGAAAATATACCACTGCATATTATTATGTCATCGCTATTTCTGACGAAGAATTTAATGTTTGTGTGTGTGTGTTTAGATTTTTTACTTGTGAATAATAATAACAAGATTGACTGAATTAAGTGAAGAACTGAGAAAGATTTTTTTAAATGGGTGGATTTGGATCATAAATTGTATAAAAAATGACATCATCACACATCACTATGAGAGTGTTCATTTCATATTCAAATCTACACGCACATAACCTGTACTTGGTGGATAGCTAAAAAGATTCAAAGAACTCCTTAAGCAGAGAAAAGTACACAATTAAAAAAAACAAAATGCACAAAATTGATTCACAAAGGTCATGAAGGCACCATACATTTTTCACCATGTTTCTTGTATCCCTGCTCTGCAAAGCATACAAGACAAGGTATTCGAGGGGTGGACGACGCTATTATTAAGCTGTATTTTGTACAATGGACAGAAAAGTGCATAATTATTACTCATTTACAAATAAAAAGTTGTTGTTTGCATCTCATTAGAGTACCGCTTCGTGTTGTCATTTATCCTCACTTAAATCTTCCGCTGATACTTAGTGTTTTACCTGCAATGTTTTAAACGATCAAAGAACTGATCTCACGACTTGAATGTCAAGAATGATGAAATTTTCTTTACAAAAGTGCGAATGGGAAGAGGAACAAATGATTGTTCTTTGTAGGCCAGCAGACACTCATAGTAATGCCGAGGAAACCTTGTAGCCTCCTTAATTTGTTGTAAAACTTTTCTGAGCTTACATTAACTTTATTTGGTGCTATACAAATTAAAAAGTTGAAACCTAAACGAACGATCACCACGTTTCAACGCTTCAGAAAAAATCAGAAAAAAAACGAAGTCATAGTTTGAAGATTGTTGTATAATTTGCGTATAAGTTTTGAAAATATTATGAAAAGTTTTTTTGAAAGCCAGTCTTCTTTGGTATTATGGTTCATGTCTGTTTTGACTTGTAAGATACCTATGCCGATTGAAGTGAGGACAAAGAAAGAACCGACGAAGCATAATTTTCAACAGCGTGTCATGTTCTGTGAGATGTTGTGATGCGCGTGCATAAAAAAGAGGAAACAGAAAGGAAGGGAAAATCCAGTATCTGATGACGTAAAGATAAAACTCATCATCACAAAATCACAATGATGACGTCCATCATGTAGGGAAAAGTAGGAAGGAAACCAGGCAAAGTTTTTAAGGCTTGATTGAAAAGTGTCCAAGTGTGAGTGCGAACAATGAAAATCCATCAGAGTTACGTCTTCTCCTTCCATTCACCTTTCAATCATACACTTGGCTGAATTAAATGCTCATTTAGAACGAGTTAAAACTTGCCTGATTGAAAATTTGTTGGTGATGTTGTTGATGTCGCTGTCTGCATTGACAACTTCTCCTCAAATTGTCAACGGGTTCTACAGAAATGAAAGAGGAAACCTTGCGGAAATGTGTTCCTACCATCATCAATATCATCATTGTCACTTCAACCAAAAAGCCACTCCGATTTCTTCTTCCTTCGAGCATGCGTTGCTTTCTTGGCAGAAGTTTGTAAGGCAATTCCATATAAAGTGGGCTACTCAAGTATCTTAATTTGACTGCATTATCCCCGGGAAAAAATCCAGCGTGGATTAATTCCCCTGAAAATTGGAGAAAAAAATTAACATCTTAATTCCCAAAGAGATTTGATATGGTGAGTCAGTGCGTAAGGAAGTGGCACGCTCATGCAGCCAGCAAACATGAAAACGTGATACAAAACCTGACAGCGATTTTGCTTCAGATGAAATAAAAACTTATATGGTTGCAATACTGTATACACATCTCAAGCTGATGATGTAGAGTGGAGTGAAGGCTGAGTGGGGCAACCGAGTTGAGCACTCTTTCATTCCTTCTTCCAGCTAAAAATGCTGCTATCCTTCTGAGAATGGGAAAAGTGCTGTGGTGAATGTATTTCTCAGATGAATTCTGCATCTGGCCTTCCTCTTCTCTCGTGTGTAAAATGTTTGTGATGTGCGTGTGTCTTCTATGCACGTACATATTTTGTGAGATATGTATACCTTGTACTTGGCTGCTCTTGAATGTTGTTATTCTGGGGTCGCAAGAGGTTCCACTCAAGTGGATGAATGCCTGGATGGATAATCTGGTGGAGTATGAATGTCTGATTCGACTGCACGAGGATGCTTATATATAAATTTCTATTTTTATTTGAACCATTTGCCATTTCAATTTCCCTAGATTTGTGTGCTCATGTACCTACGCCTGTGGCTTCAGATAAATTACATTCTCAAGAAGAGTTCTCTAATACGAAATGTGGCTACTCGCTCCACGAGTTCAGCTCTTTTCCTGCTATCCACTGGAAGTGGAGATAGGTAAATAAGAGAATAGCAATTTCGGTTGTGACTCTACTCAAAAGGCAAAGAATTGCGGTGGAAGGGAATCGAAGAATTCCTCGAAAACGGCCAATCCACTGCAATCCCATTCACGCACGCAATACTCCATGCGTCACAGTAAAAGGCACCTGCCGCCGTTGTTTGCCGGATCTCCGTGTTTGTGGGCTTGCTGGACGGATGGAGAACTCGCAATTCTATTTTTGGCAACAGCCACCTCACCGCTTCCATCAGCGATTTCGATGCAGTTATCCATCCGATTTTGTGGACTGGGTGGGAGGACAAGTAACATACAATAGTGCATTTTTGTCATGCGTTATGATATGCATACACGTTTGTATGTAAGAAAAGCAAGACTTTGTGGATCAACAAAATGACAACTGCATTTTTTAATTATGATTTGAGTGAGTCGATGGTTGAATTATACCTTTGGCAAAATTAAAATAATCTACCACATGTAATATTGCACACCTCTCTATTATAATTTATAGTGGGATTTTAAGAGAACTTTAGGAAACCAAAGTGCTTTCAAAACAACACGTATGTGACATTAATTACCAATTGCAAAATCAGAACTTTCATCTTGAAATACACAAAGCAATAAGTTTGTTTTTACTATGAATACTTAGCCTCCTAATTGCTGATAATTTGGGCGAGGGCTAGTGTTTTAATCAAACTCAAGGTATTGTGTAGAACGCTTCAATTTACATTCCCATTATTGGGGGCTTGAATTTCCGTTGCTTAAACATACAATATTTCATATTTATCCGACTGTGTGAAGGCAGAAAGTGTTCATCCAATGCAGAATATCTTTCATCTGCACATTGACAACATGTCAATTTGACAAAGAACCTTGCCTGATTCGGGAATAGGAGAAGGTGCACTGGTGCATATTTTTTATCGATTACCGATATCACTTTACGATTTCAACTTAAAAATATTCCCCTCATTTTCATCGTTATCTGTCATTTCCATCTTTCATCGTTCCGATACATTACTCATTCCATAGTTTCATGAGAAAGGAAGGCAAGAGACACCGCCATCAGTCAAGTCCATTCACATGTACAATGTTACAAAAGTCAACTGCTGCTCAAGAAACAAATAATTATATGCATCCACTTTTACAATGATGATTCAGATGCTGCTCTCAGTATGCATGTAATAAATGTTGGTTGACAAAAAATGACGTTGGATGTGTACATATGATCGATGAGGCTCAGCTTAGACGTATAAACCGCCTTATATATATTTTTTAAATTTCAGTAGAATAGAAGCTCAGAAGTAAAACAAACAAAAATAGTTACAGTGTTCTTATCGTTCGTTTGGATGACTGCACGTTATGAGACAACTGATGATAAAACAACAAGAGTGACAGTCACTCGCATTCCTTCGCCATATCTCCATTTCAAACGGAGTGAACAAATTATTCACCTTTATGGTATGTGTACAAGTTACGTAAGTAAGTTCAGTGCATAAATATTTATGGCTGCTGCATCGACAAAGGAAACGGATGTATCAGATCCGACTCATTTTTTTTCTCCAGTCATCCTCGTCATATCATGGGTTGGGCAAATCATTGTTGAAAAATGGTGGATATGCGCGCACCGAGCGCAACTAAAGCAGAAGATGTTTTACCTTTTTTTTACAATAAAAACATGATATAGCATAAGGCACACCATGAGTTCCCCTGTCACGTCAACATTTTTGTTACTTCATTGTAGTTGTTGTTTATGAATGTGATATGAGTAGGTAATTGCTTGAGTATTATTATCAGGGCTTTTTGTTTGACATTCTAGAGGGAAAAAATGGATGGATGTGATGAGTTGTTGAGAATGATGACGGTACGTCATACATATAGCCTTGCATCACTCGATCCTTGTACCTGTTTCTCCCTCTTTTCCATTGTGATTTCCTCTTTTGTGATAAAAAATATAC
Organism: Troglopedetes dispersus; assembly: GCA_027744215.1. Classification (NCBI taxonomy): domain Eukaryota; kingdom Metazoa; phylum Arthropoda; class Collembola; order Entomobryomorpha; family Paronellidae; genus Troglopedetes; species Troglopedetes dispersus. Next base: position 5,092 of record JAHZNF010000738.1, read on the forward strand.
AGTGGTTGGTGGTTGTATTACACAGCGTGTCATTACAAATGAGTTTTGACTATTTTTTCCCCCTTTAATAACAAGAAGAGTCGTGTTACGCATGTAAAAATGTAATGACAAAAAAGTGACTCAGGAATTGAACTAATCTTCCCTGACATGAGCGTGCTTCAAAATTCTATTGATGCAGCAGAAGTTAAATAATGACTTATCATAGAAACGTTGGGTAGAATCATTGATTAAAAAGTACAATGGCACACACCGGAAGCCTCCTTGTAGCGCATAGACCAGACATCGAACACTTTATTACGACCAGTCTAATTAAAGACAATGATAGATTTGCTAAGTAATCTCCTGTCCTTGGCGAGCCTAGGAAACTTGCATTAAAATTTTTTTAAAGTCTGAAAGTGAGCAACAAAGTGCACTGTTTTCTGGGAAGTTTGAAGTTCACCTAAAACAAGTCTCGAAAGGGAGAAGTGGAACTATTAATGAAAGCAATAAGGAAGTCCAGTAGCTGTGTACTCACTCATACGTCACGCAGAGAAATGAAAGGTTATATTGTGTACAATGTGTTCACTGCAGCAACGGCATAATGCTCCTAGGTTGACTTGCTTGACCGACTCACTCAGTGGATTGCATGTCAGTCACTTGAGATGCGGATGTTTTGATGTGAGAATACCTTCCGTTTTCCGCATTCACCTCTTTCCTGATTCGTGGCAAGAAATGAAAACATTTGCTTATACTTTCTTTTACACCCCCAGAGCCAGGCACAATCAACTCTCACTGCTCTACAGCATAAATAGTTATAGGAAGGGCTATTTATAAGTATTTACATAAGAATTGAGAAAAGTGGAAACGCAAAGGAAATACGACAAACACATTCTTTACTTCAAAAGATATTATTTTTTTCTTCCTCCTTCCACTTATTCCGAACCATTTGATTCGTCTCTCATTTCCAGGATTCACACAGGATAATACACTGCGCAAAAATGAGAGTTTCATTGATACTAAAGAAAAGAAAGTTGAATCCCTTGAAGAACCTTATATCCAAGCTTGAAAAAAAGAATGCAAGTTCCCAGCGTAATGGCTAAGTTGTTGCAAGAAAAGAAAAATGTTATGGGCTAACTCGTTCACGATATGGCATTTGGGGACCATTAAAAAGAAAAGTGAGCTGAATGGAGCCACATTATACTGATAAGAAAGGAAAACAAGTTGAGTCGAAACGGAGAAGAAAAAAACGAGTGACGAAAATGACGCATCAAATGAATTGTTCATTTCGTTTTCACTCGAGGAAATACCAGAGAAAATGGGTTGAATTGGAGTGTTTGCGAAGAGGAAACAGGGTTTTGATTAGATAGAAGGAAACTGGGAAATTGTTTAGACTTTTAGTAAGGAAATGATAGTGTTACGGGCAGATAATCATTTTTATTTACATAATCTTGAATTTTGGATGAGCAAAAGATTGACGAGGGAGATGGAACAAAACAATTGGAAATATAGCGAACTGGTTAAGTGCTTTTACGCTACCGATAATATTTTTTTCTCTTGAAATCATTTCCTTAAATCTTAATGTTAGTAACATTCAAGTTAACAAAGTGCTTCGAATCTGCTTGGGCTTTCTTGCAAACTATTTAATCTTGGTGCATGTGTATTTTGGGTAATATATTATCACATCAGAATCATGACAGAAAAGCTATCCATTCTTGAGTTATCCTTTCCAGAGACACGACGGGGTTACCATTTCGTTTCTTATGATGGCTAAATGCCAGGAGCAGAACATTATGTTGTTCTGAACATTATTCTCTACAATATTTATAGATTATCAGAAGAGTAACTGGATGATTTATATTTAGCGAATTTTAGCAAGTGAGTTTTAGGAAGCCGTTAGGTTCGTAAATAACAGTGAATAATCATAAATGTACGTAATCTGTGAATAATGGAGCGAACTATAGTAAGAGAAGAAAAATTACAGATAGTAAAATTAATGTACCCCATTGCTCATTCCAGTTTTCAATGATCGCCTCTAAAAAGTACAAACTGGATTTTTTCTCAAGACATTTTCCATGTGGATCTCTTTGGAAAACGATGGATGTTCCATTTCCTCATGTTCCTTTTACACACTCGTAAAATGTCGATAAAAGAGTGTGTTCTTCTGAAAACTTATTGGATTCTACAAAACTGCACTAGCTCTAATGCAATGGTCATTGTACTGCACAGCTTTTAGTGTGCAGAGTAATAATACGGAGTCAAGGGACGGAATAATGCTGGTATTCCTGGTTGCAGAAGTTGAGCTTCTTGGGTTTACGGCGGAGAGTAAAGTAGATGAGTTGCCAATTCCAATTCTTTTCCCTTCCAGTGAACATCTTATCCACCAAGAATTTCCTCATAATTCTGAATCTCTATATATGGTACATTATATCCCTTTTCCGTAAATGTACCAAACTGCAAATCTTAATGCTAAAATCTGAAGAAAGAAAAAAAATCACCTCATGGTGAAGGAAGTGCGCGGTAAGGCTAGAGCCAGTAAAAAATGTACAAGGACACATAAAACAAAAGAGAGCTTTAGATTATGTCCTGCTGTTGTGTTCTTGGAATGGCCCTCTCCTATATTTTTTTACTGGAAAAAGGAAAAAAATGAGCTGCTGAATGCTAGAGTTCAAATCTGCTGTAATTCTTCGTTAAAAACTACGAGTGCGGATTTTGTGTGGAGGCAGTGGTGGAGGATAATATACAAAATAATAGGCAATGAAAATGGACTCGGCTGCTGCTCCTGTTTTAACTCTCTCTCTCCCTCTCTCTCGCGCACTATCGCACACACACACACACACATGACATCCCACCCACCAAGACACAAAGTCACTTTACTCAGTTTTATTAGTGAAAATGAATTGAGTGCGTAAAATAGCTGGTGCATGTTGCAATAAAAAAAGTTACTTCAACGTGAGACAATGACGGGAAAAGTATGGTATAAGATACACTACACGATCGTATCCTTCTATGATAATAATAATGTAGTTTTAGACTTTTTGTAAGGGTTATAATTTTACCCAGTGCTAGGTCATAAATTCTAGAAGTATATATTCGAATTTAGTTTAACGTAGTTTAAGCCATAAATAAGCATTTTATTTAAGGAGGGCGAAGATAAGATCCAAAACTTTATTGTGCTTTGGCTTAACCTTTATCCAACCAAAATCAATGACAACGGTTGCCTTCGGATATTATTTTCTAATATCTGTAATGGATATGAGTGCGTGGGCAATAATTTTTTTTAGATGCAGCACAAACTCAAACTCATGATCTGTCACACGTGATTAGGTTATAATCATATATTTACAACTTGAAATTTTTTGGGGCTAGGTGAGAATTATTTGAAATACGTCAGTTTATTGATTTGAATTTTTTTTTCGTAATTTAAAATACAAGCTTCCTCATTTAGCATGAAATGTTGAACCAGAACACAGGAAAATGTTTACTGTTCGAAGGACGTTGATGATGTCGTGAGCTTCTGTGATATCTGACTATCGACAAGAGTGCACTAAATGTAATGGGAAGTGTGCATGTCAAAGTTGGAAGATTTTTCCTCCGATTCTGAGTGAGTTGAAGGGAACGACAGCGATATTTGTATTGATTCTTGTAGGATATGCCGTGACTGTCCAATTTTAGCTGACTGAGCTGTTGCATCGCTGTCTACTCCTACTTTCACAAAAGTGGGAATTGTTGTCCAGAATAAATGTAATTATCGGGCACAAACGTCCATGGCATAAATCCATGTCTAAACTATATTGAAGTAATCAGATTAGAGAGACTTCCTGGAATCCTATTAAATCGAGAAAAGGGGGTGATGACTGACGCTTCTAATCTAGGAAATTGAATGGATTTTTAGCGAATCACGTGCGTCACGATATCAATACGCTTGTGAGGTTTTTGCATGCGAGTTAACAACCATTAGTTCCGTTAAACGCAAAAAATTGAGTGATGGGAGCAAATTAAAGGGAGGAAACGTGTAGGAATAATAAAAAATATTTTCCAGGAACAAAACAAGTCCAACGCTCCGGTGTGAACCATTTTGCTCACAACACTTCGTCTGACTTTTAAGGATAAGGCTGTTTAAGTTTATCGCAATAAAATATGTTGGAAACTCACGCTTGGTGGATAAAAAGCAGAGTAGACCACGCAGCCGTAATAAAATGGGAAATGTCTGCATCAATAATTTTTCGCAGACGACTTATGTACTACTTCATACTAGTCTCTAATATATTGTAATAGTTTATAGAATATGGTTGTAGCATTGTGACATCACGCTAAACTTAAAATGACAAGTGAAGAAGGTTTCTCCCTAAAACGCGATAAAATACACTTGCTCCGCCATCCATTTTTTCACGTTTAATCTGGAAAAGTATTTCTTTTGAACATCTACTGCAGAGCCGACCTCACAGGTTAGAATTGGGAATTGTCACCAGAAAAACTCCAGCACATCCAGTTGACTCTTCACAGAAGCAGAGATAATCCGATTCATTCCATCATTCCATAAGTAAATTTGCCACGGTGTAATGTTCCACCTCATTCTTTTGCCTCCCTTCAGTTTCACCTCTCTGCCTTGATAAGGTTTTTGAATGGAACAGATTGAAGGAAGGAGAAAATATCTCATAGTCACAAAATCAGCGCAATGTGTATAGATATTATTATATGCATGTAGGCTGAAAAGAATACTGAGCACACAATATCTTTTCTACTCAGTGACTGACTCCAAATGACATGACATCCGTGAGTATGTTAACTCCGAAAACATTCCCCTTTTTCCTGATGTTTATTGACAGAAGGTTTACATGGAATATTTCGGGAACCGCCTTGATTCCACGTAACCTATAATGATGAATGTGTTTTTTCGAACGAGTAAAAAGGAGCAAAGAGAACAGGAAACGAGGATGCTTTCACCTTTCTCTCCATTCTTTGAAATTTCCTTGCTCAATTCCAAATAACAAGTTCTCTATAACTTAACAACGTGAGATCACTCACAATCAACTCGTACAGCTATGTTCTATGTATAGAGACGTGTGCAGAGACGAGCAGCCTCGACCGACATCATCATCTTCTTCATCATCATCATCCTTTGCACAAAATTAGGTGGTTCTGTACAAAAAAACAAACTACCTCTTTGAAAAAAAAGCTTTTTGTTTCTATTCATTCCTTTCTGCACATTTTTTGTGTAAATACGGAGCACCCGTTCTTCCGGTTTTTAATTCTGGGCAAGGAAAGAATAAATCCGTTATTTGTGCGCTCCAATTCGGCCTGCTCGCAAATTACATGTATGTCAAATGTAAATTAGGGACTGACTTTCTCTCCTCTCATTGAACCGGTATTACCATTTCTCTTGAGCCAGATAAAAAAACTAAAATAGGAAGGATACACGTGCCGACAACAAGATTTGCCTCGAAATGAAAGTAATAATGAAGACTTATTTCCCTCAACTGGATAAGGATGTAAGGTTTCAAGATGAGTTCCTCCTTTCTCCTTTGATGAGACCGAGGACGGATGAAGAAAATTTATCCACGCTGATTTCTCTTTTATGAGGCTCAACAATACCTCTTTCGTTGTGTGCAGAAAAGGCTGTGTGACAGTCCCCAAAAAAATTTTGATGAGAGTCAGTGCTGCTGTTGAAGTTGAGAAATATAAGAGTGTTTATCCTGAGCACCCATTGCCCTTCTCCGTAACACAGCCACTTCCCTTTCACTAAAACTTCCCATTCGTCTTCCTCCTCCTTTTCCAAAGCTATTTCAGCCATCCATGCTGATAGGACCACTCAAGTCTACAAAGAGCCCATTTTGTTTTTATTACGTACCTTGTTTCCCTTCTCGAGCTTGCTAACAACACAACACATTATATTATACAAAGCAAACAGATGACACGGAAAGTGCTCATATCATCCACGACCGGTCTCGCCGTCATTTTCCTCCCTTTTGGAATATTCAGACAGGAAAGCTAGACGAAACCATTTTTTTCGCTGGAAAAAGGAATTTAAGAGAAAAGGGCTTTGTAATGGTGAAAGGAGGAAAAAAATAAAATACCCAGTGCATAAGCTCAAGGAATAAATGTGTCAGTGAGTCTCCTTTACATTATTTCCTTTCCTTCGTGGTTTTTTGTTTGCTTTCCCCTTGCCTTTTCCGCCTTCTTGCTTTTCCCTGCTATTTTACAAACAAGAACAAAATGTACATTGGCCCCACATGTGGTGTATGTAATGTAGGTATTTGTGTTTTCTAACTTTGTAACAAGGGAAAAAACACTCTTGTCAGCTCCAAAAGTGACAAAAAGATATGTGCACCGTGTGGACCGCTTCTTCATGCTTCAATGTATATGTGCATCTTCCAGACATTAAAAACATAAAAGAGAATGGTTGGTGTGCGCAAGTGCGCACTACCTCTGTGAAGTCGTCTTGCGTTTTATGCATTTGTCCTTGTCTTTGTCGTTTTTATATTATCCACATCTACCAACTTAGCTATTTTTTTTAAGAAAGTTCAAAAGCGAACTGAATTTGTAGTTGAAAAATTGTCATCTTTCACCTCCCACTTTCACCACAGCCTTCATCATCCTCATTATACAAGCAATAGAAGTAGCTTCTCAAGTTCAGATAGGTCCCAAGATGTTTGAAACTTTATTTGTTTGTTAGTCTGGTTCTGTGTGTACTTGTTTTCTGAAACATTACTCGAACGAAAGGATTACAATCCTAAAGTGTACATTTTCAAATTATCAAGCTTCTAAACAAGCTTTCCTTTGGAGCCGACTTGTGTTGGTATGAGCAAATATTCAAGCTATACAAACATTTGCAAAAATATTGATAGTCAAAAGAGTTAAATTTTGATGCTTAGTTTTTATATACATATCTTTTTACGCTCCCTAAGTTGAGCCAGGAGACTGAATGTGAAACTACATTATAATCTTTTGGAATATCTAATCACTACGTTCAGCTTCATGCATGCTGTTCCTTTATATTTTTGTGTACACTACTGTGTACACTTGTTTTGTTTTTAAATTCCACGGAAGGAAACCAGCTTCTGAACTGCATCATGTCTTCGTACGTTTATGAAATGTAGCTTGAAGGCATAATGTATCCGTGAAATTCATGCCAAGCCATTTTCGTTAGCAGAAACGAGTTTTTAGCACGGAATAATGTCCATATTCATAGAATTGTGGAATATTCTGGAGCTCCAGCCAAGAAGGCTAAGGAAGCAACTAAAGTCAAATTAATTAAAATGAAACTGTGATTAATCACCTCCACACAAGGAACGAGGCAATAAGTAACTTCTCTCCGTCTCCACTGCATTGCCCCCAAAAAAACTGTTTTCTCCTTGGTTGCTACAATAAGGCTTATCTGTTCTCGCTTTCTCTCTCGACGCGAAATATCCTTCACATGAACTTATTAAAATACACGAGTTTTTTGCGCCAACGAGCAGCATGTGCAATGTTGCAGTCTAAAAGTGAGCATGAATGAGTGAGCACACGGAGGAGAGCTGGAGATTTAAAGAGAAACATAAAAATGGTTGAAGGAAGGATATAAGTCGGGCAAAGCTTTTTGGACAGGGAATGTTGAGCAGCGGCTTTTCTTGTCTGCCTAGAGAGCTGTCGACATGTACCACGGAACACGATGACAGAATAGAGCCAGCTGGAGTGAAAAAAAAAGAACGCAACTGTGTACGAAGACGGGTTTTTCGTAGACTCGACATGGAAGTAAAAATGGGCCTGAGTCTGGCTATTTACATAAGAAATCATCTACATGTATGATCCAGGTAAATGCATAAAAGAAGCCAGCTTAAAACGAACAACCATACACTCTTACTATAGAAGAAATAATAAATGAAGGGCGCTTTGCCTGCTGCCACGCGAGAAAGGAAAAGGAGAAAAATGGCTGGGGAAGCAAAGGTGGCTCAAAGATAAAAGATAGATAGATGTTACATATATAAATTTTTTAAATTATGAAGTTACAAGAAGAGCAAAAGGTGCAGCTGGTTTTGAGTATCGAGTTGGCTTGTGATTCCCTGTATTGATAGAGCGTTTATTAAGACTTCTCTCTTTCCACTTTCTCGTAAAAACAACTTTAGTTGACAAAATATGTA
>JAHZNF010000739.1:0-17864 GCA_027744215.1 Troglopedetes dispersus
GAAATCTGTGGAGAAAATTAACTTTATCGCTTTCCCTCTAAATGACTCCATAAGCACACCCTTCAAGCCAGTCACAAAATTGATGAGAGAGTCAAGCATGGTGGCAACTTAGAGAAAAGTGCTCATCACCACTAACATGTACCGTATTTATTTCAGACTCAGATTACTCCCATCACCCTCTAATCTTTGACTTCTGGCTGGAGCAATGTGCTCTCAGAAAAAAAATATATATTCACTGGACCTGCCAATACTTTCTTTTCACTTTAGTGTCTGTTTGGCGGCTGCCCAGTGGATGTTTTTGCGCTCATTGACATCACAAAATGGTCTTGCAAAAACTCTCAAAAGTTATTACTTCTACATAGATAAGTGCCGCGACTATACTATGCATCCGGTTGGTTATCAATTAGCTCCATTTTATTTATAAAATGTATTTACATCATTTTTATTACTTCGTCTGGGAAGAGTGTTTTGGTCACCATTTCCTATTTTATTGTCTGCCGTTTTTTCTTCCTTTTTCATGTCTTACTTTTGCTAACTACCATTAAACCAATTTTCAAGTTGAGAATTGCTCCAAAAGTTCCCGTATTTTCTCCAATTAACTTACTTCCAATATTCTTTTTTTGGCACAATACGATGATCCAAAAAGCGTGACAAGGACCACTAGAATGTGTTCATTTGCTTTGCTACAACTTGTCCAGTTATCGATTTTAAAAAAATCGTCCAGACACGCTTCTTTGTACCTCACCCTCCTTGAAAAATACTTTTTTTTGGGGGGGGGGGGGCGAGACAAAGAAGATTATTTCCAAAGTCCCCTGCAGCATTATAACGTAACAATCTTCTTAAAAATTTTGAGTTCCTACTATCGTGAAGACTACACAAGCATTAGACCACATTGTTAAGTGTATTAATGCTTCATTTTCACTTTTTTTCTCGTTTCTCCTCTCAGGAAAGTTATCCTCTAGCGTGATGATCACGAAGCTGTGGGCGATAAGTAGCACCAGCACAAGGTACACCATGTTCTTCTTCTTATTTTTTTTCAACCAACAATTTCTATTTTGATTCCATAAATCTAGCTCGAAACAAAAATGTGGAGGCAACATAAGAAAAAAAAAACAAAAAAAAGTTATGTTTATGTGCGGACGGGTTGGAAGGCTGCCTGTGAGACGAGGAGCAGACAAAAGAAGATGAAGTGAAAGAAAGTTTTCTCATTAAATTTTTTTTGTACATTCTCTTGTTCTCCAATAATATATTGGGAATGAGGAGGAAAAGAAGCAACAAGAAAAAAAATATATGGGAAGACACAATGATTCATGTTGTATTATTACATCCATTGGCAGAGCTGTGTACTTGTAATATTCTCAAAACAACATGTATACCGCCACCGTCTCCAAAAAAAATTTATAGTATTTTGCTCCAGATTTTTTTTGTAACAAAAAACTATCCTCAGATTTTTGTTTTTTACACTTTCTCCCTAGAAACAAGAAATGATGACGAGGAACTTATAATATCGACAGACACGAGAACAAAAAAAAATATGGTGTGTTGTGTTTTTATTACCTTTCTCAAGTTTAGTGCCATTCTTGGTATGAAAATATATATTTTTTTTGCTTGGCTACTGGGAACCTTTACTTACCCTGATAGTTTTGATGTGCTCCCGTTTCGCTGCCACGGAGAATTTACAGAGTTTCCTGAACAACCACTGCAAAATGTAGTAGAACGTCTTGGGTGTTGGGATGACGTTGAAGGGTGGTGGGACGGTGGCCCCTTCTTCGAAATAACTTATCCATAATTTACTACGTGCAAATTTCCACTCCACGTCTGCCTTATCCTGCACAGCAAAAAGGAAGAAAAAAAAAGTTTTTGCATTCATCATTCGGAAAATTTTAGGAGAGAAAAAGGGTAAAGAGAATCGAGAAGTAGGATCAGGATGCAAATGAGATGGTCTGAGAAATAAGAATTAAGGAGTTTATTTATTCATTTTGAGTGAAGTGACATACGAATTGTTTCGAGAAATGAAAAAAAAATGAGAGAAAAAAAGGAAATCAATTAAATTTTTTAGTTCCCAATAAACAAAACCATGTCACACAATATTTGATGGTGCATAAAAAAAAGTTTTAATGTGCACGCAATAATTCCAGACTTAGCCGTATGTATTTTGTATTTTTTATGGGGTAATTTAAGTACTTTGAAAATCGACGCCAGAGGATACAACCTTCAGGTTCGCGCTCAAAGCTGAACATATTGATCATCTCATTATTGCTCTGAGACTCGTTATTCCTCGCCTCCTTCAAATTGTTACATCGCTCAAGCTCCAGGTCGGCGTAATACCAGAGCAACTGGTTCATACCTGTTTACAAAACAAAAACAAATATTATAGTAATTCAAAANTGTTACATCGCTCAAGCTCCAGGTCGGCGTAATACCAGAGCAACTGGTTCATACCTGTTTACAAAACAAAAACAAATATTATAGTAATTCAAAACTATACCCCCAATTTGAGCCCTAAACATAAAGTATAGCATCTTCCGAAAGCTAATAAAATATTATTTTATTTTCCATTTAAATCCAATTCTTTCACCCGAAAAAAAAACATCTATGATAATACCAAACCCGTATATCGTGTCTTGTATGTATTTTTTTGGCATTTATCCCACCCCGTCGCGCTAACAAAATCAGGATTCTTTTTTTTCTTGGAAATTTCCCAAACTACTTTTTTTAATCTCTGCGAAAGCCCATTAAGCACTCTTTATGTCGATGCTTGCTTCAATAAAAAAAATAATTTCTAATCAATTACGCCATTCACATCAGCGCGAGTCGACAGACTCTCGACAAAAAAAGCTATATATACGAAATTCACGCTGAGATTAATAAAGCGGATAAATATGGAATGGAGAAGAAGACACGCGAGTATTTTTTAAAAAAATGATCGAGTGGCACAACTGATCTTATCTCTGCGCCATAATAAACTCTATTATTCGCAGTAGCGAAGAGCTGTTGATATATCACGAAAAAAAAACTACGTATCCTTTCTTCGCACACACACAATTTTTTTTTTCATCTTTCTGCAATCCATCGCTTTCCCACATGGAACAAGAATGTACTTGAGAGTCACTCGAACCCGACAAGCCTTCTCCTTTCTAATCTGAACCGATTGCTGGCATGCTTGTGTCACAACACGTCAGTATCGCCACTCATCCATTTATGATTTATTGAATGTACACTACATTTACATCTTGCGCAAAAGCCCAGGCGTATATGATATGCCAACTGGAGTTCTTGTCTCAAGACCTTATTCCTCCGGAGAATTCGTCAAGAAAAACAAGATATATATTTTTAAAAAACCGGGTGTCTCTGTGATTATTACTTGACTCCTTCCACCATTCTAGCAAAATAAAAACAAATTGTCAGGGGAATTTTTTGTGAAGGAAAGCGAAATGAGAAAAAAAATTACACTTCTGCCCTGTCCTTCCTTTCTTCTCAAAAAAAAAGAAGAAGAGTGAAGCGGTGATATACTGTCGATGTAAAAAAAATAAATAGTTGCACACAAGCTATTTTTAAGCTCGTAAACTTTTTTTTTGTTTTCGCTCATGCATGAAAATATCCTTGGTGGATCATAGTGGATGCAATGTTAAGTAAAAAAAAGGAAATTTTTTTTCCGAGGCTTTATTTCACGCTTTATTATTTCAAGAAGTAGTGGATGAAGGGAAAAAACGGTTGTTGCACTTGGAGCTTAAAAAATATGTCTCCACGTCATAATATTAAATGCAAGTGTACATTGAACCCAACTTGTAAAATGCGATGTTGGAAAAATTCTTCCCCTTAATCCACCGTCTTCTTTTCGTTCTGTCAAAAGTGGGCAAGAAAGCAACAATAGTAAGTAAGTTAAGCCTGCGTCTCATACTTTTTCTTAGTCAGGAGGGCGCACTTGCTAGTTCACACAATTTCTCCTGCTCTCATTCTAAATCAACAACAAGGAATATAATTGTTGTTTTTCTTGCTTATTATTATTAAGGTTTGTATTATTTTTCAGGTTTACAATTCTGACGGTTAAGAAAATCTCATGAAAAATGGAGCACCGGGTTGGTTAACCTAACGTGGATTGCTCCATAATAAACAAAAAAGAAGGAATTTTTCATTGTTATCTCTCTCTTCAAACCAGGAGAAAATATTTGAGCACTGAAGAAGATATCATTTTGTGTCTCCAGAGTTTCTCTTTGCATCCCCGTCATTCGTACAACAAACGTTCATGGCAGATCACTAAATATATACGTTTTTTTAGAAGAAAATGGACGGATGGGTAAGAAACGATAAGAATGCAGTGGTGGTGGTGGTGGTACACTGCTCATCATGCATTCTTTTTTTTTGCACGTTAAATAAAAGATAGAGTGGTGGCGGTTAGCAACGGTCTTCTCTACTTTACTGAGGAAGAGAGAGCGAGAGGCAATAACAGTTGTGATTCTGATGTGACAATAACCATAATCGTCATCATAATGGAACTAGGTTCCTTCACACAGATATACACGTACACACCCCCTTTCCCGCCAACAAGATACGTCCATTTGCTCATACAATTTTTTTTATTCTTCTCCTCAACATTATCCAGTCGTGGAAGCGAGCAGCACACACGTAGAGTTGAATCACCGAGGGAGAAATTACACGGAAAAGAATGGACTACTACGTACTAGGCAGACGACAAAAAATATAAAGACGCAAACTGTGAAAAGAGATGACGAGTTGCAGTTTCCCCGACAATGATACTATTATACTCTCATTATTTCTGGAAACGATATGCACACGCAATCTTCTTCCCTCCTCCAAAAAAATACATGTGAGCAAAAAAAAATTGCGCTCAGATGGAATACCTCACAAAAAATAGATAATATGAACGCATGAGCATGTTGTTACGTACGTTAATATTCTTTAATGAAAATTCAATATTTCTTGTTGCATTTTAATTCTAAATAAAGAATTTTACAGTGCATCACAAATAAATATATGTATATATTTTTGGACAACTCACCGCAAGAAAAGGCGAAGAGAACCAAGATGTACAAAAAGAAAAACTTCATGATGTCCATCACCATGCGTCCTAAAGAGATTTGTAGAGGTCCCAAGTACGGATTCACAGAGAAGATATAGACGAGTTTCAGCGAGCTGCCAAGATCAGAAAAAAAAGAAGGAAACCATGGTTACGTAATTTACAAGTATTTCCCTTCAACTTTATATCGTCTCAGATAGAAATTGTAAGTTATCGCTTTCATATTGCTGCTTCCTTTCTTTTCTGCCTTTCACTTTCAATTCTTTTTGAGCAGCCTCGAAGGCAACTCAGAAGAGACAGGAATGTTGTACAATGTTACAACACGTTCCTTTTTTCGGAGGGGAACGCTAACCCGAAAATTTTCTAATTACCTTTTGCAATAAAATGGTAAATTTATTGCACCATAAATAGCCCATGTAAAGATACAACACACACCTTACTTACATACATTGCCTACTATGTAGTAATACTCATACGGCTGGGTATTTTTTTGCTTCGTCTTTATTTTGTGTCTATAATGAAGTCGACGAGAATGTTTTACACGTTGCTCGTTGATGATGATTAGCCCTGTTTTTTAGTACTTGTCTGTTGGCACAATAACAAAGCTCCATATTTTCTTCTTTTCTTTGTTACAGGGATTCATTCATTCACCACCACAACAAATTCTCCGAGCAAGAAAAAAAAATAAAGGCCCTAAGATAAGCTATACAGTATAGACATTATAGCAGCGAAGAAATATTTTTTTGTTGGAGTCAATTCCACCCATCCATGACGCCGACAACTGTGAAGGCATTAAAGGTATTTATGACCAGTTTCCTCTTCACCGAACGGTTCTAATCATCCTCGCGTTTGTGACCACACACTGAGTGGAACTCATCACGTTGCTCCTTTATCGCATTCTTCCAACTCAATCCGGCTCTTTTTTTCTCTTCTTCTCCTTCTTCTGCTCCGCATTTTCTGACTTGCAACAACACTCGTTCCGGCTCTACGATGAAAGAAAAGTAGTAGGTACGTGCTCCTCATTATTGGAGATGTGGGCATACTTTTTTCCTCCATTTTTTTCTCCCGAAAGTTGTGCCCTTGTGGGCAGCTGTGAAACTGATGAGTGATGGAGTCCATGTTGCAACCTTGTTAGCTCCTCCAAAAAAATTATCTTCTTTTTTCACAGTTATTTTTTTCTGAGTTATAAATACCCATTTTTTGAAAAATCTGGTGAATAATATTTGGGTAAAAAAAAGCAAGGTAAAGTTGATTGTTTTATGGGCACAGTAAAAACTTATTTTTTCCCCATTCATCAAAACACTTTTTTTTCTCATGGTGTCCTTTTCCCGTTCTTCTTCTCTGTGCCAATCTAATTGTGCTCCCTCCCTTGACGATAATGATGGGAAATGATGGAACAAAACTCGAACTGAGAGAATGAATAGCCCCGAGGGTGGCATGGGAAGGTGCCCCATAAATCCAGCTTCCACAAACTTCCTTTTTTTTCATAAGTTTGATATGTGAGAGGAGAACTCAAACACAAAATGATAAAAAATATTTTGTGCTTGTATACCAGGCTTAAATGGTGCAAAAAAAAGATATTATTAATATAAAAAAAGGATCCGCATTCCTAACTTTCTTCTTTTCTTTTTGCAAAAAAAAAACTTGATTAAGAAAGATGTTGCCTACCTCATCTGCTATATTATTGGTACACGTGATTGGGCCCATATTCCCTTGTCATATTTCCACAAAAAAAATTTTTTAGCTCTTTTTTTCGCAGAAAATAAACGACAAAATTTGCACCCACTTTGGGCACAGCCCAGAAGAGCAATTTTGTCGGGTATTTTTTTGTCACCTACTTTCCTTTCCTCTCTTCGTTTTAATACTGGCTGCTGCTGCTGCTTGCTGCATCGGCAGATTTCAAAGGGAGCTATGGAGCGACAAACTGTATAGAAAAGCGTTTACTACATAGTTACCCGCCGAAAAAAAAAATTTGCATTATTCATAAACCTTCGCTCCTTTTTTTTGTGAGATGTCCCACCAAAACTATACACGTTGTGTGTAATGATATGATATCGAGACGACAAAAAAATTGTGGAAGAGTATCTTCAATATTTTTTCCTTTTTTTACCATCCCACAAGTTCTTTTTTTTCTTCTTCTATAAAGTTATAATATTCCTGGTGATATATAAATGACTATCAGATTTTTTTTTGTTCTCTATGGAAATGATGAGCTTGTCTCTTCTTTTTTTTTGCCTTCGGAACGAAATGATTCATTCAATGCTGCTGCCACGGCTTCTCTTTCTCACTCTCTCTCTCACACACACCACCGAAATAGCCATAAAAAGCGCATTGTAATAAGGAGACGGCCTCCGGCTTGGAATAACGAATTCAGGAAACTTGTTCTTTATGAGCACCTTTTACAAGATCATATAAAAAGAATTTCAGCTGTGAACAAAGAAAAAAACGAGACAGCGAGAAAAAAAAGGAGTCTTTGATGCTGGCGCTCTTACAAAAATAGCAAGGCGAACAAGCCTCGTGGCTACAGGTACACACCTATGATGTGCAATATATATATATAATATATATGTATATTTATATTCTTCATCTTCCTCTTTCCAGACTGCCTGTCTGTTTGCTTTTCTTTGAAACACAGAAAAAATATTTTTGGACGGAGAATATAACGTAAACGATCGGATATCTTGGGTGTATGTGTGAGAGAGAGAGAGAGTGTGCAACACAGAGAGAATATTTTTTTCATTCTTGCGTCTGTCCTTGTTACTGTCTTTTTTTTCGTTAACTTTACCTAAAAATATTGGCTGCAGCAAACAAGCCTTCAGCTATTAGCATAGGATCCCAAGTGTCCCAGTTCTCGCGTTTCACTCCCGCTGACATTCCCTCCAAGTTCATTCTAACCTGTGGGTACATATAAACACACACGGAGAAAAAAAAAGTGTAGTCAAAAAGAGAAAACATAAATAAAGAGGAAAAGTGTTGTCTTTATTATTATTATTAGCAGGAAAAAAAAAGCTGAGTCCTGGCATAGATGGTGTACGTACGGTGGTGCGACTTTGGGAGGAAGGAAAAGCATGTAAGAGGATTACAATATTAAAATACTTTATTAGCTTTAGTGACACGCAATCTTGGAGGGAAAAAAGCGCATTGCCCGGATGACAAATAAGTTACATGCATTATTTAATATGTGGCCAACATGAATAACAAGCTTTTTTTTTCTGGAGGACATCAAGGTAATATCTGATCTATGGGGTATGGTATATATGTAGATATATATTTTTTAGAGGGAATAATAATAATAATAAAAGGAAAATGTGGCAAGGCATATGTGTCAACTTAATTTTTTTCCTGTAATATGTGTCCAATAGCTTTGCTCTGTGCTTTCTCCCCATAAATATTAGACGTACGTACTTGATAATGAGCAACGATTCTCAGGGCGATGGTGGCCACATACAAGGAATTTGTCACGAAATCCAACACGTTCCACATATCACTCACGTACTCCCTCAGGCCCACATCCCACAACTGCTTGATCTCACTCCAAATCAGTCCTGCATATCACAAAAAATATAGATTGTATTATTATAACCGTTATATTTTTACACACTCCAATAATAAAACAATTCTACTATGTACAGAAAGATCATTAATCAAAAAAATGTATTTTTTTTCGTTGGAAAAGATTTTTTTGTAATTAAAATTTTCCATTCTCTTCTCCCATCATTGCGGGTATTCATGTGACCGGTGACCATAGAATTCTATTTAAATCCTGACATCTTTTCCTCCAATCGATACATAAATATAAATTTTTTTTCTTTGCATAAAAATGTCAAAGGGAAAATTTCATCGGTCTGGATCCTGATGACGTTAGGACAGTATCATTCCGATACCAGCATAGAAATTTCGCTACATTGATCCTCCTCCGACCAAGTCAGTCATTCATGCTTGAAAAAAAAAGAATTCCAAGGGAGAATCGATTCTCGATCCTTTTTCATCCTTTCTTCCCATCCCGAAAAAAAAAATTTATATACAAAATATTCCCTGGCTAGGTTTTCCTAATGTGTACTACAAGGCATGACATGGGCGGCTTTTGTATTTTGATTTTGTGGTTGAGTGAAAAAAAAAATGGGGAGCAGGACTGGAGGAATTGGATGGAAAAGGAGCTTTAGTAGGAACCGCTCTTCTTCTCCAGGGATTTAATCTATATACGGAAAATGTAATGTGGTATAACTAATACTTCGGTCCGGACGCATCTTTACATAAACATGGAGCAGAGTGGGAAAGAAAAAAAAAATTTTCGCAGTGACATTCTCACGCGCGCAAAAAAAAGAGTGAAACTGGGTAGTTTAGCAGGGTACATATTGAAACACTGAGAAATACATAAAGTATAACAAGCAATAATAATCTTTTTTTCCCTCTTTCCTCCATTTCTCCAAGTAATAATAATAATAGGAAAGTAGGAAAAGGGGAGAAAAAGCTTTCGTATCAAAGTCGGGAAACTATTTTCACTCAGTTTCATTCTCCTCAGCCCTTTCTCGAAACAAAATGCTTCTACTGCTGCGACTGCTGAGAATAAAAAAATATGTATAAAAATATAAACTGGGAAGCGTATAGCTAAAAACAGGTTTGAACAACAACACAAGGCTTTACAAAAGCCGTCAGATGGATCCTCCTCAAAGCCACACACTACAACAGTAGTGATGGCATCCTGGAACAAAAAAAATATATATTCTCGCAAATGTGTCTAGCTTTCTTCTTACAGTTTGTTAGGGAGTATTATTCCCTGCTGAAAAATTTGTATCTATTTTGCTCCACATTCGTTGAACTCTGCTACTGCTGCTGTGCACAGACAGACCTTTTGTTAGGAGTGTGCATACTTTTTTTGCAATGTCTGGTCTTCTCAGAGATTTTGTCTGGAGATGTGTGTGTGTGTTTGTGCATAGAAGGGTGGACTCTCAAGTAATTTTTTTTAGTTCTAACTTTTTGAATTTTGAAATTGACTAAAGTACAAATACATATATCACTTCGCGTTAGTTAATATTCTGCTTTAAAAAAATGAATGGTTAACTTTGTAGACTAAATATATTGGAAATTTTAGTTTTAAGTACAAAATGGTTTTTGTATGCGGACTAAGGTGAAGATGAGGATGGAGTATAATAGAGGAAGGATCTGTTTAGAGAATAAGCCCACATTGTTCCCCGAATCCTCCCAAGTTTTCTTCTTTCACGGAATGGAAGGAAGGAGGAAATGGAAGACACGGGACTTGAATTCAGTTTGATTTATTAGAAATTTTTTTGGTGGAAGAATGCATCCCACCCTGTCAGTTAGGAAGAAGACAAGACAACCAGCTCTTCCGCCAAAGTGACATGAAAACAACAGCGAAAAAAAAGAGAAAAGGGAAACATGAGAAAGACTACTAACTACCTACATATATCCTTTCACTCTCTCTCTCTCTCTCGAAAATAAAACTTAGTAAATCTAATAATTTGAGGAAATTTGTACGTGAGAACAAAAATGAAAAAGTTGATGAAATATTTCTTTTGACAAGAATATGGTTCACTGTTTTAGTAACCTTCATCTAATATTGTTATAGTTTGTTCTTCTCTCGAGCAGAAAAGGACAAGAAGTAGGGAAATAAAAGCTGCTGGAAGTTACATACCCGAGACCCAAGCCAGTATAAACCATTCGACATATGATGGCGGCGCTCCCCTGGTTTTCGTCACGTCCACTGAGACCCAAGCCACGTTGGTCGAGTTTGTGTCAATCTCCATCCACTTCAGCAGAAGCGCTTCCAACCGTTGACTTGCCAATATTAATAAAACTGGAAAGAACAAAAAAAGTACAAAAGCAAAGATTGAGTTTACGCATTACGACTTGTTGGCAATGTTTCCAATTGAAAAAAAAAATCATTATTACTTTTTATCACCAAAAACTCCTATAATAATACTTATGTTTTTGGGATGTGAAGCTCCGCAAAGTTTTTAAAAGTGAAAGGGAAAATAGTATGGATCCGCGTTTGGAGTTCTCATTCATTTCGAACCATTTGAGCGACTCTGTGGTAAAAAGTGCAATTCCAATCGAAAAATAAGGAGAGTACCCACGTTGTGGTTTTTCGTTGACAGTACAAAAATACCAAAATACATGAGTCAATATCGAGTCGGTTCACTGCTCCAAGATATATTTTTGTTCGAAAAGTGTCACATCTCCACACGTGTAGCATGGAAAATGCAAGAAAATGCTTACTTTTAGATAGAGACATGTGTTTTTTTGAATTTGAGGAAATAAATAAAACAATAAATCCACAAAAAAAATATGACCTTATCATAATACGGAACTTATATGTTACCCGGTGAAAATAAGTTATTATAGCTTATATGAGAAATAGAATGAAGTGGCTCTCTGGAAGAAAAAGAAACCTTTTATATTTTTCTCTTCACTCCTTTCCTCGCAGAACACATTATTCAAGGGAAATAGAGAAATGCAGGACGTCAAACGGAGAAAATAAGAAAAAGGAAGGAAAAAAGCCTTTTGCCAACGACTCGGAAAAGATCCCTTTTGAGTAAAGCGTGGGGTGAAGCACGATAATGCACTTACTACTGACATGTTAATTCTTCTCGGCAGATTAAAGAAGTCGATAGAAAAAGGTAAAAAGAAACCGAGGGCGATACATTATGTAGACTTTAGAATATTTTATTTTTTTAGCGCCAGGAAAAAAAAAATTGTTCCAGTGAAAAGGCCGAAAAACCTGCGCCAGATGAAGACGCAGATGTTCTTTTCTTTCTGTATAGATCTATGTTTGTATTATTATTATGTATTATTTATGAACCATTTTATGAAAAAAAAGGAAGTGGGAACAAATAAAAATGTGTGTTCGATGTCGGCAAGGTAATCACCTCCGTCAGCACACACAAGAGAGGAGGAAAATATAAAAAAATATATAGAAAGTTATTTACAACTACATTGTTCCACTTTGATATGAGCCAGGAAGAGAGAGGTTAGCAGATATGTATTATTTATGAACCATTTTATGAAAAAAAAGGAAGTGGGAACAAATAAAAATGTGTGTTCGATGTCGGCAAGGTAATCACCTCCAGTCTCCTTCTGAGTCTGCTTATTCACTCCCAGCAATCCTGTGAGAAAGACAAGGTGAACAAGCTTGAAAACACTTTTTGAGTGAAAAGACGATGATTGCTTTTAGTAGAACAAAAAGTGTTTTTATCGGAAACACAAGTCTGCTCATAAGTAAAATGTGCTCATTCATAAGCTGGAAATTCATAAGCTCCTTCAGAGCCAGCTCAAGTGGAACAAGAACTTAGGACAACACAACAAAATGGTCTAATTATCACAGATGAGTTGAGCTTGAGCATTTGATTCTTTTGTATTGACTCACGAAATTCCTTTCATTGATTATTTAAAGGCCTGGAAAATTTAAATATTGGCAGCTAGCTCCGACTAATATAGAAACATTTTCTTTAAAACATTTTCAAAGTGTTAGCCACACTTCACTCAAGGTAATTAACACACAACCTGAAACTAGTAATATTATAGACGATTTCATTCGAGCAGCTGAGCTTTATTCAACTCGTTGGCCTGCTAACCTCTCTCTTCCTGGCTCATATCAAAGTGGAACAATGTAGTTGTAAATAACTTTCTATATATTTTTTTATATTTTCCTCCTCTCTTGTGTGTGCTGACGGACGTGACCGCAACATAAAAATATTAACGGGAGTCAAACGGAGAGAAAGAGCACAGGGACTTGGACTTTGTCCAAAGTCAAGTTGAAATATAAAAAGAACGAAGACGATATTGATGATGAGTAATACGGCTTTCTTTTCTTCTCTATTCTTATCCCCCCAAATGATTTTATTTTTTTTCGTTATAGAACACAAACAACATTTTCCTCTTGCGCAATCACACAAGGGAATTATTTCTTTTCCCGGAAAACAAAACCATTGGCAAAAAGGAGGAAAAAGCCAAAAATCCAACCGTGTTCAACGGTCGAACGAGAGTTGAGATGGAAATACACAGAAAAATTCTAAAGCAAAAATATTCACAAGAAGCTATGCTCCCAAACAGCATCCATTTTTTTTCTATAATATTATGCAACCAAAAGAAAGAAAGTAAAGCCTCTATGCCTACTTTGTTTTTCTTGTTCGCTTTAGCCTAGTGTAGTAGTGAACCACTTTTTTTTCTGATGCCACACCAAAAAAACATAAATAAGTATCCAAGAAAGTAGTTGGAGCAAAGTAAACGAGAAAAATGTCAAGTGGTCCTTTTTCTTTGGTGCGATATCCCATTCCTATCAGCATCAACTTCAAGACAGTAGAATTATATGCAAAAAAAATAAAATAAACGAAGCACAGCAAAAGCTTGTTTTTTTTTCGCTTGGCTTTGTCATGTCCTTCTTATCAAGAGACGATGAGCAAGATATTGTCCCAATAGCAATAATAGCAGCAATAATAATATACTATCCGTGAATCTGGCCCACTTAAATGAACTTTAGCAACAAAAAAAGTCTGTGCACAACAAATCTGCACACTACTGGCTTGCTTCTTCTTGTGTGCATGACTCACACAAATATAACAAGCCTGTGCTCACAGTTTAGGATAACCAAACACAAACACACAAAGAAAATATTGTATGCGAACGTGTCTCGCCTGATATTCCTTTTTTTGGGTACTTGCTACTCCAAAAAAATATGCAAGAAAGTGCTCCACTAAAACTTCCCCTCGTCTCCTTTCCCGCTCAAGACTAACAATGAATGTTTTGACTGATAAAAATCACAAAGCAAACATAACCGACATATTTTGTATTATGTGCTCAAACCTATACAATAATACAAACATGGTCACTTCAAAAAACCAAAGAAATTGTTGATGTTATTTTTTGCAGAACAGAAAAGCTTGAAGTTATAAATTTTTGGCGAGATGTGTACCAAAATATCCAGTCTCCTTAATTTGTGTGCATTTATAACATATCTGGAAAATCACTCATTTTATTATTTTATATAAAAAATGTCTATAATAGAGCATATTAGAGAAACTGTTTTTTGTCGTAGGACGGACTCCATTAAGCAATTTCTCCATTTCTTGGATAAACGATAACGAATTTAGGAATAGCGTATTTTGTGCTTGTTTATATATTCTTTATGGTCATATCACTGATGATGACAATTCTTCGTGTTTTATGGCTGTTTTTTTTTGCAGTTCCTTCGAGAAAAAGGGAAGCCGATGAACTTCCAATTTCTTCCTCCAATTTATGTATTTTATGGAGTCTTCGTCCTCCAAAAAAATAAATACCAAAAAAATATGACAATAACCAAAAAGGAAAAGCACACCACAGCCGATGAGAGTCTCTAGTATGGTTCCGTCTTTTTTTTTAAAAAAAAAAATGACCTTCCATTTTCCGATTCAATGTTTTCCAATACGACCATCGGAACGATCATCTTTATCAAGGTACTTCATATTTTTTATATCGCAATATAAAACTATACGATGATCGGGATCGAGTCTGGTTCAACTTAAAAAATATTATAATCTCAAACTTTTTTACCCGTCGTCTGCAAAAATGTCTGCGACTACTTAGTTCCCAGGAAATCATAAAAGGAGATAAAATCCAAAAAGAGAAATACTATTTCCAGACGGAACGTGTTGGGTTTATTAATACATCCAATTCTAGGTCTACAAAACTGTGTCTCCCATTAAAAAAAAACAGTTACCATTATTATTACTTCGTGGCACAGCCCAGAAAAATGATACTTGATGCGATTTTTACATGATCGCTATGCTTTTTATTGAGTTCCTTCTTCTTCCTCAAAAACATATATCTTTAGATTGAAATAATATTCTTTTTTACTCAAAACTGAGTACCACTTTTCTCCACTCCAGAAAAAAAAACTGGAGCTTTTATATATCTAGGCACAGACGAGAGCCAATACAGGAAATAAAGTTGGCTTTTCCAGTGGTGATCAGGACGACCACGGCGATAACGATGATGACGGTGGGTTCCATAGCATCACATAAAACACACACATGCTCAACTTTCTGCTCATTTTGTAGTATCAAAAAGAATTGTACATTTGTGGATACGACGATATATATTTTTTTTGCAGAGTATTATTATTATGTAATATCTATGGGAATTTGATTCACGCATTGATCATACAGTACAGCCTTCTTTTCCTTCTTCTTCTTTTTTTTTGCCCACAGACTCGTTATTCAAGTGTAAACGTCCCGATTTCCACTAAAAAAAATTCGGGAAAGACGGAAAGAGAAAAAATTCAATTTTCCCTGGAAATATTCCAAAAAGAATGTGGAGAAGGAAATGTGGAAGTGGAACTACTACTACAACCATCAGAACGACCGTACTATAATAATAATGCACGATTTTTTTTTCACCATTCTTTCCTCGAAAAAAAACATGATCGTGACGACGATGAACATTATTGTCATTGTATATCTTTTTCCAATCTTTTTTTTTTGCGGAGAAAGAAAAAAAAATGCAGGAAGGAGGTTCATGTTTTCACGAGTTTTAAAAAAACGAGCAGATCCCTTATACTTGTATAGTCCCTTAAACAAGTAATTGTTGACTATTGCGAAAAATAATAATAAATATAAAAATCCTGCGGAGCGAGTCTGAGTATTTGTTTTTTTTTCTGGTTTAATATTGTGGATCTGTGAGAAGCGTGTTAGGCTGATTGAAGAAACGTGCATTGAGTTACTGAGTGAGTGGCATTGGGTGAGCTTTGTGGAAAAAAGAAAATTTCCATTTTTTTTGCTTTCCTTCAAAAAAATGGCTCGCAATAATAACGTGAAAGAACTGGAATGATACACACAAAGAAAATGAAGAAAAAATATATAGCAAGTGTATATATTTGTGCATGTGTGTAAAGGCACGAGATCACATTAAGCTAAAATCGCTCGTTTTATGACTCCGTTGTTTGTTCTGTAATAGAAAATTTTTCTTTATGTTATTGCAGTCATCATCTTCACAGGAATGGGAGGCTGAGTGAAAAAAAACCTACATTTTTTTGTTGGAACACTTTCAGCGTTTGTTTGAGTTGGAAAAAGAAACAACGGAAACTGGATGTCTAAAGAGGTTCAATAATCTTCCGCAATTTTTTTGAGAACCACCCTTGTCAATATAACCCCGCCTATATTCTCAAAGTGAAATTATGTAGAAAGATTTTGAGCCAAAAAAATATACTAACATGACTCAATTGTGTTCCATTTCACTATTTTTATAACAAGTTCAATGAAAAAGGGAAATGAGGAAGGATGAGCCATCGAAAATCTGGTTGCATTTTTTACTGTGATTTATATGGGTAAAGGTTAGCCAGTGATAGGATCTAAAGAAGCTTGAAAAGTAGTATAAAAAGGAAGATTGCACTGGAGAAAGAATTTTGTGGTGGACAGACACGTTTAGTTTAAACGGAGCATTTGGAAGGTGCATACGTGTTGCGGGTTAACTCTCTCTTTGTGACTTTTTATCCTGGCGGACTTACAAAGAAAAGTGAAGTACGACGCGGAATGACAGATGAACTTGATAAAGGGCTTCCTCATCGTTTGACCCCAGGACGAGTGCGGTGCAATAATGTAGCAAATTGAAAAGAGCGGGAAGAGCAGGCCAATGCGGATCACTTCCAACACTTGAAGGACCATGTTACGCCGTCTGAATCCAGGCAAGCCTAAACAGACCACAAGACAACATTAAAATACAAGACAACATAAAAAAAACTCTCCTACAACGTGTTCCTTTAGGCTTATCGTTTTATATCAATGAACACATTTCAGCAAGGAACGTTAAGTTATCACCGCTTAAATTCCATTCATTCCTATTTCCCGTCTCCAGAAAGAAAAAACCGAAGCGGCCATTAATTCCATATTACGTACAACACAGATCAGAACATTAGGTCTACTAACAAGTCTGGAGGTGGGTCGTGGAGGACAAACAGGATGCAATAAATTATGTTTTAATTGTCTCGTAGATTGTGGAAACACTGGTTCCACATACATTACCTTTCCCTGGGATTATACCGGGATAGACATAAAATAAAGATTTTGTAATTTTCGTGACACTCCGACATCATCTATCACATAGATTCGTTTAGGATCTCTCCATTGGAAAGAGGAGGTGGTTCGGGATGGGATAATCATCATCATCATCATCATCACAGCCTGCACAAATTCACACGCATCCTCGACAAAAAAAACATATTCGCAGAGTCGACGAGACGCACAACTTCTTGACACACAACGCTGGCGACCGAGAACAAGCAAAAAAATTTAGAAAAGAAAAGAGGTCAAGATCCTGGCTTCCGTAGTGGTACTTACCTTCATACCATATCGATGCCAGCAGCTGTTGTACATTCGGATGGGCCACAAACTGCAAATCAGATGAGAAGAATTATTAGAACCAATTATTGAACACAAACCAATATTATTTTTTATATACCAACATATGCATAGCACAGTGTAATTAGATTATCAGTTTCATTCAATGATCTATATGTACTAAAAAATAATATTGTAGGTAACTTTTTTATATACAGTTTGGCAGCTAACCAAAATGGAACGATTTTTTTTGTGCAGAGGAAAATGCGTAATAAATTCTACGGGCGGAATTTAATATTCCATTTGAAGATGAAGGAAGCCATAAAGAAATCACTTGGTCGGATATGATCCTCACATAAAAGATTCTTCCCTTTCCGTATGTAAACTTCTCCCCAACTTTTTTCCCCTCTACATACTGTCTTTTATTGACAGACATACACACACACGACACCACCACCAAGCAGGGCCGTAGGAACGGAATTTGTCGTGCGGGGGACAAA
>JAHZNF010000740.1:0-13705 GCA_027744215.1 Troglopedetes dispersus
ATGATGACGACTACCTTCCACCAAATGAACAAGTCATATCGTCATCATATCAGTCTACCAGCGGATGTCATTATAAAAAATGTCAACTGTCAACTTTTGTTTGTTTTGCTCATCTGTTCGAGCCGATGATGATGGTGATTAGGCAGAGTGATGACGAAATCAATCAAGTCAGACCTTTCAGAGAAGCCCAGAATGACAATCAATTTTGCGCCAATATGGCAGTAATAAATTAAACAGTTAGAAAAGCTAACTATTTCCCAGAAAAGTTGCCTAAAATGTGTTCATGTATCCTTGATCCATTGTCCCTTTTCAAAACTATTCATCTCCGTTTTATTTAACATGGTTTAAACTTGACACTAATCAGCGGGTAGTTTGCGAAGAATATATTTTTCAATCACGTCTTTTATTATGTACGTCCATACAGATAATTAACTGATAATGATCTGTATTGTCTCACATATTTGCAGTTATTACTAATATAGACACTAAACCCCTTTCGTAGGTATTTTCAACAGCAAGGCACTTATCATGTTAAAAGGATGAATTCTTCTTACCATAAATGTATAGGTACATGTGTTTTCACATTTTTTCACACAATATGCGGGTTAAGCAAATACCAAAAAGGTAATTAAACAAGTTGAAAAGTATGTCCACAGTTAACATAGTGTTTGTGTCACTAAAACTGTAGTTAGTTTCTGGTATTACATGAGCAACAACTTTGTGGATACATCAAAGTGAATCGGGTACAAAAAGGTTTGTGCTCGTTTAATTTTATCATTATCGAATTAAAATTCCACGCAAGCAAACCTTCTTAGGTGTCGTTGTATGTACCTATAAATTGTACTGGTCTGGCTGAGGTCGTGTACTATTTATTTGTAGAAAGTAATAAAATAAATTATAATCATCAGTCTTGAAGTCGTTGATCAAATTTCACTAGAAAGAACTAAAGGCAAAATGGCCACGAATATCAGTTGTCGAGACTGATGAACCATCACATTTTTAATTTATACAAGACATCATTTTCGTTTTTAATCCTGTGGCTTGGGTTCATTGATACATTGATAAGGCATGGTGTGTTGTCCATTGACGGTGGTAATAAATTCAATAATAAAAACAATTATTTGATGAAACTCACCTTAAAAAATAAATTAGGTAAGGAGTGATATAAGGTCTGCTATGTAACTTTTAGGTTGTAAAACTTCGTGCAATTCAGTCGATGCGATATGGGTAGTGATGTAATGTCAAGAGGGTAAAGCTGGTTTCCTTTGTTAACAAAAAAAACCCTTGTTTGTGAGTGTGAATCCCATTATAGAAGAAGGACTAAAGTGATACCTTTAAATTCCATAATGCAGCTGATAAAATTATTTAACAAATAGTAAAAATATCACTGTCTGGTGGGTGACCTTATGGATTGTTAATTAATGGCTCAATTAAACTTTAATTACTTCTTGATACGTTTGCCAGTTATACCACTTAAGCTAGAGGGTAAAGACCAATCAAGCATACATGAAATGCAGCAAAACACGAAAAAACATTCACGTAAATTATCTAGTTAAACGTGCATAGATAAATTAAACCAAGTAATTATATAATTACAGCTTCAGAGAGGGGCATGTGGGAATGCATATTGTGCAACTTTTCATCAACAGCCCCAAAACGTTTAATTAACGCATCATGGTTTTTTAAATGATTGATGCATCAACTAGATAGTAGTAAGTTATTCAGACAGACGTCTAAGAATAAATAGGTACATTTAAACCTTGTCTCTTTCTTCAGATAATTCCACCATTTTTTTCAGATACTGAATCTTCTCGAGTTTGATAAAAATCCATTGGGTCAATTAAGTGGTTGTGTGATAAAAGCATAATTAAGTGGGCGGATGCTCATTTAATATTTTATATTCCATGTGTACGTTGGTCAAAATAGAAATGATAATAGTAGCAACATACTTATAACTATCAGCTTGATTGGCAGTGGCACCATTTAATCAAATTCAAGGGCTCCTGTAACAATACACTGTATTTACATTGGTCTCTTTTCACACATGATTAAATAGAAAATGAAACAATAAAGCTTTTGCCGAAAAATAAAAGATTAATCCCCTAATTTTCAATGCCAAAGGCGTTGTCGGAAAAATAATTACAAAGTTGGCTCTCTGCATTAACTTACATAATATTGCTTTTCTTTAGACTTTGATCACCTCTTTTTGAATCAAACCTGACGACGAAGGATCGAGTTATCCCTGCAAAAATAATACTTTGTCATTAACTTTCTTTCCAATGGATTTTGGGGCAACCGGAGATCATATGGCAATGTTCAATTTTCGTCTAACAATAAATTACAGCCTTTACTATCACTACCATCACAAATTATTATTAATTGTCATGATTTTTGTACCGTCCTTTTATTGGCATTCACAACATGTTTTACACGCCTGGCATGGCATGGCACCTGTAGTAAATCGCTACTCACCTTTCAGCCTGCGTAGCTATTTTTGCACCATTTACATGTGTGCAATCAAAACTGAAAGAAAACCGATCAAGAATAATGACGAGAACACTGAGAAGTGACGGACCAATGCTGATGAGTGATGACGGAGATGATGATGAGATGAATGTTTGATGAAGTCCATTTGTTAGATATTATTATACTCTAAGATTACTCTTCATTCGTTTTTGCGCCTCTTCTGGTTCATTGGTTTGGTTGCGAACAAAAGTGCGATTTTCAGAAAGTGATCATGTCATGGTTCGTTATATCCCTTGGCAAGTTATCTGCTTCGAAATTGAAACTGATATTGATATTGTTGAACCAAATGGCCCAATAATTGTACGAAGTGAGGTAGGTAGTACTACACATTCTTTCACGTAATACACGCATCCCTCATTTCCATCATCGCCGTATGTTACTCATTTTCAAACATAATTTATTATAAAAAGTATGACTTCACTTCTCGAAAAGAATTATACGTTAAGTGACGTCAATGCTCCATCACATAACTCAGATCCGATGCTGATCTTCGTGTCTGTGACCTCTTTACCTTTGAAAACAAAAGCAAGCAAGAAACACACATGATATGCTACTCACTCTCATTCAGCATCAATGCGTGCTCTTGGTTCTCATAATGTAATAACATTAACATTACCAACATTTAAAATTTTTGTAATAACATAACGAAAGTAATAAAGTTGGTATAAAAGTATATGAAAAAATTGAGGTGTTTCAAAACTCGCTCGTTTCCTCATCTGAACCTTGTCACGATCTTAATAAATCCAGCATGACTTGTCAAAAAGTACATAAAAGAAGAATGATTTAAAAAACAAAGAAAATGAATTTGGAAATTGCAACTATCTATATTACATTTTAAGCTTTCAACGTTCCAAGCATGTGTATATGTTGATAAGCACATTATTTCACATGAAATATTTGCCAATTTAAACTATAATGTAGAACAAAGCGGTTTGATTGCAATCGTAGAGAGAAAGCCTTTGTTCATAATTTACCCTAAAATTTTAATACAATCCTTTGAAATATTTTTGGATATGAGTATACAAATTGCGCAGTATTTCTGCAAATAATTTTTTGGCAAAAACGATTTAATGAAGGCAGCTTCGTTAAATTTGCACCTAGCTGCACGCTGCTGCTGAGCGGCTTGGTAGGCATGTTCCTCGTGGCCAGAAAAATCGTTTTACTTTAATGGCTATATAATGTCCCATGTCCCCTCAGTTCATTCATGAGTAATAAAATTTCATGCAAAGTTAAATTAGCTATCCCCAAGCTATCATTATCATTTTGTCAATTAAAATACTTCTGCTGGCAGTTATTCGGGAATTTCTAATTTCTTCGACAAAAATCCATAAGGTGCACCATCCAACATTGCTACTTTGGATAAGCTTGTTTCTTAATTTTTATGTCACAGATTAAAACAATTTACGGACACAATGAATATTAAAGAAGTTGTAATGATAACTCTTCACAAGAATTTTCATTGTTGTTTGAAATGATCTATGAGAAATATGGCCATCAGTTGGCAATAATTGTAGGTTCACATAAAAGTCTTACCTTTATAGATTAAGAGAAATTTGGGAAAACATTTTGCACGCACACACGCTCCCACATTTTTGTCATCAAGCATGCCAAAAACACTTCCAATAGATATTTCTTATGTACAGCTATTCACTCATAATTACGCAACTTGAATCGATCGTTAACATCTCTTTTTGCACAAAATAAAAATTCCAGTAAATGATAGATTCGTCAATAATTGAACAGCTACATATGGGCTTGAATTCTAATTTTCAAAATTATTAGAAGGTATAAATAAATACGCATTTCTGCCATAATCATAATAAGTAAGGGCAAAGTGAGAAGAGAATTTTTCGCTGTCGAAGAGCAGTGACAAACTCCAAAAATGGACAAGACAAATAGACCAAAAATGAGGAAAACGTCAGTAGCGCGCGGCCATTACATGTCTTTGTGATTTTGAAATTGGTAGATAAATTTGTACCTTCATGACATGATTATATTATCACAGATCCGAATTCAAAAGTACCAATGATATCAGCATTGAAATATTATTTCATAATAACTTCGAATAAGAATGCAAAAAATAATGCACTAAAATATTACGGTATGAATTTTATACGAAGAACTATTTGAAAGACAGCAATACTTAAAGAATCTTCGAAACTGAAACAGTATGATTCTATTTTAGGAAAGATATAATTTGCTTAGATTTTAAAAAAATGGCGACTACTACTATTAGCATGCTGTGCAATTCCGAAGAAGCCACTTACTTTTGCTTAACTTGAGTTATCCACCGATTGGGTAACCACGATCATTTTCTGAGTCACACGTGTTTCCCCTTACTACAGAAAGAAGTCCCGTATTGGTCTTTCGCTGGCGAAAGGAAGCAGGATAAGCATAGCCTAAAATTACTTGAAAGTGATTGCATAACAAAAGTTTACGAAGATTATCTCTAGAATTACCTAGTGGACATATTCCTGTTAAGACCATGATTGCCACACATGCTATTTTATCCAATATAGGTAAAAATGACACAATTCAAAAATTCGATCAATTATCCCAGCTATATAATCAATTCCTTGAGGGAATTTTATTGTTTGGTATTGTGCCAGCACACTAAAGATGAGGAATGCGCACTGAGATAATGTGTGTTTGGTTTCTCTATTGTAAGGAAGCTTACCTACTCGACAAGGACAAATGCAGGATTCTATGTCTGGTGGTATAAAATTTGGTGGCAGAGCAGCTTAAATCTCTGTGTTGAAAATCAATTAAGTAGGATATATAAACCTGCGTGTGAGAGCTGTGAAGTAACCGATCTTGTGAAACGTGATGAGCCATTGTACAACAATTAGTTCTCCACATAGAAATCAGAAAGTATGACACAAATTTCGACTCGATTATGAATCAAGATGCTTCTCTCGGTGTTATAGAACACGATTCTAGTTGTCTTCATTTTTCGGATTTATGCTCGTGTGGAACAGATCGATTACCAGCAGATGAAACGGCTTATTTGTATATGTATTTGAATACTTCCAAGAATATACAATTGATATTAAAAGAAACCACAACCTAATCGACTGGTTGTTTCTCATTTTCACAATTACCAGTCCACTGGGTTGTGACTGACAAAAAATTAACGATACACGTAAAATTGGCCATGATGCTTTGTATCTCACGTCTCCCCTGACTGAATCACGCACATACATATGCACATGCTTGCGCGACACAAAATTGACATAAAATCTATTCTACCACCTGTTTGTGAAAGTTTGCCCTGTAATAAAACTTTTATTATATTCAATGGTGGCAGAAAACGCATGTGCCACACGCAATAATATATTTTGGTGATAAGTGGAACAATGCTTTTATGTGAAAAACAAAGATGAATTTGTCTTATTTCATCGTCTCCAATACTGAGATTGATTTGTTAATTTGATTACATTCTTCTTTTAAAGGAATGATTTAATCATTCCATTCTTAAAGCAATCATCAACACAAATACAGCAAAGATCCTTCATCAGTCTTCGAACTTCAATTTACAGGCTTTTATATAATCCCTTCAAATGTATTGTACAACATCATCCACGTGTGTATCTTACATTTCCATCGTACGAAATCAACAATGGAGAGATAATCTGACGTACATCTACTTGTAAAATCTATTACAAGTCAAAATCAGTGTACATGTGTAGCTATTTAGTGTCATTAATATGCAATATAAAACACTTCATTCATGAAAGACACTTAAATGATTAAGTAATGCTTGACTGGCTGGCTATGTTGACTACCTCTCTCTGACTGTTGCAGATTGTTGAGAAGAGTTTGATGCTCGTACAGCAATTCCTTACAATCTTGTGGCAATATTAATCTAGTGCATGGTCGGGAAAAACTCTTCTAGTGCGTTAATATTTACCAGCAGCTCCTCAACCAACCGAGGTTATCGGTAATATGCTTCTCAGCTCTGATCATAGGTCTGTGTGTCCGTCTATTCATCTCAGGGACGAATATTTTAGTTCTCTCCGTTGAACAACCATGGACATCATATAAAATACGTAAATCTTCTGCAAAAAATCTAAAGTTCTCTCTAAACAAATAACAAACTTTTCGTTGCCAAATCATTTTCTCAACTTAATTTGTAAAAGCATTTACGCTGTCGTTGACTGTTGGGTTTGCAATCGAGTTCCTACTTTGCATCACTGCCTTGTAAAGGATGATGCATTGACTCGAGGAAAATTACCACGATCTACTGGGAGAGAGAACTTCGAGCACTTTGCATTTTTTGCTTTCTGGTTGCACGTTGTTGTCTGCTTCTGTTACCTCCTCCGCATCTCGCTCTTAATATGACCACACTGGCTTTAGAATATTCTGCACTGCTACTGCACACAACAATCAAAATGGTAATAATGATGATGATATTGTTACGAAAATGGGAAAAAAGTGTGTGTGAGCAACTGAACATACGAAAAGAGCAAACTGCGTGCTTTTTTTCAGGGAACATGAAAATCTCAGGATGCACAGATATTCCCTACAAAATGTATTTCAAGTGGTAAATAACGCAGGAATACGCGGCGTGTTGCTTTATTTAACCCTTTTTTCATCCTTTACCTGCACAAAAATACTAATAACCCTATCTCTCTCTCTCTTTCTTGAAATTGCAATTTATAATGCAAAGTAAAAAGGCGTAAGATGAGAGGATGCACATGAACACAACGTGTGTAATGGATCAAGAAGGTAGGTACGGATGTATGTAGCGTAACACACAACAACGTAAGCATTATTACTACAAAATTACCTTCTTATATACCTCAACCCTCATTGTAATAATAATGGTAGTAACAATAATAATATAGGCAACTGGTTTTGTTGTTCACTGAATCACCAAGTCAGTATCCTTTCTGCTGTCCATCCATGCATACACACGCACCACGACAGTAAGAAAGTGAGAGAGATTTTGTCTGCTATTTTTGCTCTTATTTTGATCTTCAGTCTGGTCATCTCTCTCACGTCCAAAAATAAGATCGTTTTTCAAAACAACTGTTTGACGGTTCAAGGGATTTCCAAAAAAAACAACTTCCAGGCATGGGTCCTGTTTTGTAGGAGGAAGAACCAATTTTGAGTACTTCTTACTGTAAATTATATTTTTTTCTGGTGATTTTTGTATGTGTATCCGCTTTTCGTGGTGATTTTAGAATTCCAAGTTTTCGTTTAAAAAAGCACACAAGCAACAAGGAATTTTTACAAGCAGTTTCATTTTTGGAGTCCTTGTGTCAGTCTCACTCATTTATTGTTTGTTTGTTTCTGGTGTTGTGCGAGTGAGTGTGCAGTATTTCTTGTTATTGAAACATTCATATATTATGGGGATTTGTGTGTGCGTGGAATGAGTCTACTAAACTCTTTTTTTCTCACTGCCAGTTTTTCAGTGTCGACGGTATCAATATCCACTCAAAAATCTTCTCTCGTTCATTCGCTCCTGTGTCCTCTAAAAACGTGTGCCTGTCCCTGAGCCCTTCGTCTTCTCACAAGCTGAACCAGTGTTTTTCTACTTGGCTCGCGTGGATCGTTTCAATGTAACTTTGTGTTTAAAAATATTATGAACTTCCTTGGATCAGATTAAGTGTGGAGAACGAACGGTTCATGAGTTTCCTTCACTTTTTTTCAAGATTAAAAGACAAAACAAGAAAGCACCAATAAACCAAAAAAGTGGTATGTGCTCATAAAAATGTGCTATTCATCAGGAAAATTCTTATCGTCGTAAACATCGGTTCAGTCATTTGGATCACTTGAAGGAAGCTCATTCATTGTCAAAAATGTAAAAAAATATATATCTGCAACTGCGTTGTTTCATACTTAAAGTGTGGACACTTTGTCATGAAATAAAGTGACCATTATTAGAATGATTGGTGTTGATTTTTTATGGAAAAAAATAACTCATAAATGAGATTTTATACTGTGACTTGTGCTGATTGAGCTTGGTCTTTTGTTTTTTTATTGTGAAGATTGCGATATGATGGTGACTACAAGGTAATCAATGATCACGTACGGCTGTCGTGTGTCCATTTATTATGTGGATTATGCAACACTTATACTTACCCATATAATGAAACATTACGTATTAGTTAAGCAAATGTAAGACTTCTGTAATCCGAGCAGTGGCGTTGCTAAATTGCTGAAAATTATTGTCTTCTGTTTTAATTACTTTTTTTTGCAGAAATATATAATGCAAAATAATAATAATTTATCAAGCACCCTTTGATTACAAAGCCAAAGTAAATAACAATGGACAAGTGATACAAGAGCGGACTCATTGACGGGGAGCTCAACAAAACACAAAAGAAAACAATAGGAACTTTTTCAAAAGTCTTACGTTTTTATACGGTGAACTGGTGTGTGAGATGCTCAAGCAAACATTTAATGTGCCGAAGTGCTGACGGTTTGTTTTTCTCGCGTTAATATGTAGTCAGCGAATTTTCCTTTTTAAAGGCACATTTTTGCCTTTTAATTTCAAATTAATTTGGCAGTACTTTTAACTCATTTACATATTTTGGCCCGGTGAATTTTTTCAAGGAAGGAAGGGGAAAAGTTGTTGAGAAAAGGAAAATTGTGCACTGTTCATACCTTTGCTGTTTTAACAAAACTTGAGTGAGTTTTTTGTTTACATAAAATATTTGAAAGAAACGAAACCCCCAAAAATAGCGTTTTGAATTTCTTGCGTCGATTGGATCAGATATCATTGGAGCCAAGAAATAGTCATGTTTTTAATATAAACATTGAGGAAGAAAGGATGTAAACAAAATTTCCTTTAAACTACAAAGCCAAAAGGTAAGTGAGTACTTCTATTCTTACACTATTTTTTGAGAAAGCTTTCTTTCTCGCTAAACACATTTTTGCACAATCATCATCATAAGAACAAGGCGGTAAAGAAAAACCCCATCTGAAAAATTCAAACATTTTCGCTTTGTTAAAGAAGAATATTCCACAAAAAATTGTAGTTGGTGAGAATGTAGCTGCAGATATTATATTTTATCTCTACTCACCATTTCTAAATCAATATTATCATTTATCGCCAATCCTGCTAAATCAAACTATTAAAACAAACTGTTAACTTTTTTAAAATATAAACTATCCTCTTTTTACACCAGAGCAGATTCGAAATATAAAATAGAATAATATACAAAATGGTTGGTGGTAAAAATATGGTAGAGTTGATGTTAAAAGGCACTTGTGAATATGGAAAAATAAGTACCATACTTGTGTTTCTCTTCATTTCACTCTTTCAACTTCACCTAGTTTTTTTTGGATTTTCAAGTGCATTTACTTGTATTGTATTTAAAGTACTAACCAAAAACCATTCCACTATTTTTTCTATCTTATTCATTAAAAAATTTAAAAAGTAAATGCTACATTATAAGCAAATACCACCACTACAACAGTTTTGTATAGTATATGATATACCACAAATTTTAATAAGATAGTACTCACCACGATAATTATGGTGATAATACATTAAGAAGAGTAAAACTAAAGATTAAAAACTTACTTTTGGGAGAAGGTTAATTTGGGAATAATATACAAACCACGCGTATGAAATTACTTGTTGCAGCAGAGTGTCATTAATACGGCTTTTCTTACACTCTGAGTTCAATTTTTCTTTTTGTGGATGAGAAAAACAGCAACATCGAATGTACTGCATGATTACATTGCCTCGACTTATTACACTTATCGCTGCATTTTACAATTGCATTGAAATGAAAACGATAGGAGTTACTCACCTTTCAAAGTCATGAGTCAAGGGAACTCTTCTATCTTTTTGAGACAAGTGCATCAAAAATTTATGAATACGTACACAGCCAAACCATATTATTGTATATTGTGTAGGTCAGAAAATAAGTCCTGCAACATAAAATCAAACTGAAATCATAAAAGATTAGGTATAATTGAAAAGGAATGAATTCTTTATCTGGGGATATTTTTTCATCTTCTTCACTGCTTGCTATCACAGAAGGTTGTCGATATTTGATAATTTAATATCTGATAAAAATAGCTACATTTTTCGAACTTTAATTTTCTCTAAATAAAATAAGCAAATGTCGATGATACATAAGATTATAGTAATGAATCGTTCAGAAGAGAGTGGCTAATATTGATGAAGACGATAAAAAGGATTTTATTTAGGTAGTTTAGTTTATAAAAAGTGCACATGTAATATATCTGTGTAGGTGATCATGATAATAATGTAATGTGTACTAGTGGCAGATTTTTATATTTTTTCTATTTATATGCTATATGCAGAAAATTGCATTTTAGTGAAAAAGTGAGAAGAATTCTTAACTCTTATTTTCTGCATCACATCAACCTCTTTGATTTATCCCTTTTGAGCAGAAAATATGGATGAAATGTTATACCTTTTTATGTACCTCTACAATATTATAAGTGTACTTGCAAGAGTGTGGTGAACAAAGAAGTGCATTTTTTTTACTTTTTAAATCAAAACAACACCATCATTATTATCATCAACATGATGCAAATGCATCATCATCTTCTTCATCACAAGTTCACTTTTACTTGTGATGAGGGAAAAAATCTGAACATTTATCATTTTGTAAAAAAAATGTACTTACAATGTGCATGCGTGTTCGACGTGCATGCAAAAAGAACTTTAACTATTTACTTTTTTGTGCATATTTTGGCATATCCTATTCCACTGGCATTGACCATTTCAAGCAAATAGATGGGACTGCTGAAGGAAAGTTTTTTTCGTATATATAAAAAAGTCAATAGGTCGTCTTCTTCAAAACCCTTCAAAAGTCTTCACAGTTGCCTTGTTTGATTCCACACAAAAACGCTACCCCAACAGAAAGCAAAAAAAATAATGTCTGGGGCCTTTTCTAATGCGTCAATAGATGAGGGATTAAGTACCATTTTTAAGCAGTTTTATATACCATACAGATCGTGATTTCTATTGCCACTCTACATTGTACTAAATATTTTTGCACTAATACGGTAAGCAGAGATACAGTACAGACATGTTGTCTCATCAGTCCGTTTGCTACGCTCGTAAATAATTTCTTTGTGGAATCAAGAAGCGTAATGTGATATTTACGCTGTCTGCAATAAAGTTCACCTCTAGACAGTCAATTGCCACCCGTTCACCACCACCACTACCACCGCTGTAATATTCTTTTTTTCTTGATATCTAGCCAACTTGATTGTCAGAAAAGTCGAACCAATTTGTTTCGCTGATATCTCTTCACTTTTAACAATTCTTAAATATTTTATTTTCCATATTGCGATATTCCTCAAGCTTCTTCGTCGCAAACAAGAGCTGCACAAAATGGTCACTTTGGTTCAATTAACTTGTATTGAATTACCTTTGTGGTTGTCCCTGCAAAAGTTGAGAGATCAGACAGATTACCTCTGACCAAAAAAAAAGCTGACATCACTGATGACCAATTCAATCGACATTTTTTGTGACTTTTGATGAAGATGATATTAGATATTTTACATTTTTTCTACGACTGATTTGCAGTGGCTGATGTCACTAATGAAAAAACAAAAGTACGAAATTGATGAGAAGGGAAAATTTATGCTTTAAGCAAAAAAATTATGTGAGCATTGAAAATCATGTAGCAAACATTGCGGTTTCTTTTCTTTTTTTAAATTTTTGCTATCAAATGCAAAAAAGCGAGGATCATTAATGGGTACCTTAGCACAACTTGATGATAACCTCAGGGAGAAAGGTCAAGCGGAAATGGTTTGACTTTACGCAATTTTTTTTAGTATTTTACGATTTTTACATGAAAAACACTACTCATGTTTCCACCTGATAAAATTATGCAAATTATTCAGTGTGAAGATGGTATTGATAATGCTTCAAATTACTGTCAAATTAATGATCGTGTGTCACAAATTCTACCCTTTTCTAGCAAAGCAACGGTGCAAAGTGCGTTAGTTAGCTGGGAATCAGAAGAGGCAAGTAGGCAGTTTAAATTATCCCCCAAAAAATTCCCTTTCACATTTTCATGCAAAACTGAATAATAAAGCGCTTCGTCAGTCTGTTTTCTTCCATGTCCGTCATGTAACAAAATATTTATCGTTGTTTGCCAAAAGTAGAGAAAAAGCCAAAAGCGATTATAATGATGAATGGGCAGTGGCAAAGGATTCGTTTTGTGGTTCATTTTCTCAAAAAATATTTTAAAAACACTTTTATGTAGATATTGCAAAGTAAAAAGTAAAATACGAAGCTTTAAATTTAAAATGCTTATGTCAGTAGACACTACAAGGATATGATAATAAACATACATCCTTTATGTTTTTTTGCATATAAACCCTTATCAATGTGTCTTCTTCAAATAAATTGAAAAGTCAAGCCCGTTCAAAATGTACCCAAAAATTCCCTTTTAACAAATTCACAGAGAGCAATTTAAACTTCACCTTGATTAGCTTTACAGCGCATTAACAAAGGCTACTTTGTGCGCATGCGCTAAACGTTAGCCACACTAGTATATTTTTTTCTCACAGGAAATCTGCGCAGACTTGAATCGACTGCCATATATTTTATAAAAAGATGAAGCATCGTAAAAAGTTTAGGCATGCACATTTTTGAAAATATCTTGTGATATCTTGTTGTAAAATGAATTAATAATCAAGCAAAATTGAAGACAATGCACGCTACAGCCATCCTTTTAATAAGATGCTTCGATGACTTTGGCAGAGCAATCAAAGGAGAATGAAACCTCAAAGCAAGAATTTTATCGCGGAGTGCAAAAAAAAACATTTTTTCAACCTGACTAGATTTGTTAATCTTCCTTGATTATTTCTTTAGACGGAACATCTTAAAAGATAAATCAACGGAGTGTAAAAGTGGAGTGCACATGTCAGGCATATACTTCGCTAGCTTTCAAAGTTCTGAAGAAGGTCTAGCAAGTGATAAATAGAGCCATAGTTTCATTGTACGAGTTTTTAAAAATGATGAATGAATAAAAAAGGCTCAGAGCACATCCAACCTTATTTAATTTTCATTATCATTCTCATTAATAAAAGAGACAAAAAGTGGTAGAAAATATAATACGTTTGACCTTGCACAATTTTTGTCCCTTGCCTGGCGTGTGCCAAGTGCTCACTCAAATATGCAAGCATTATTACTCACTTGTTACATTTGTGTATCTCAGGTGCATAATCTGAG
>JAHZNF010000742.1:0-54318 GCA_027744215.1 Troglopedetes dispersus
GTTAACGATCCTCTCTCTCTCACACACACAAAAAACTTGATGAAGATGGAAATGTCCATTTATATTACACTTTGTGTCAGATTCTTCTACCAAGTTGTGTATGTGTGTGTGTGCAAGGGTTTGATAAGTTAGTCGTTGGCTTTTAAAAAAAGAAAACTCAAGTGGCTGGCTGGCTTGACTCCATAAATACGGTTATGTTTTTTATCTGCACTCATATAACAAACATATATGGACACATCTAGACACACACCACCAATGCTCCATCATTCATTCATTCATTCACCGATTGAGAGAGCTTCCCCTTGATTGTTTGTTGATCACTTTTTCATGGAGCGGAAAAAGAGGAGAACATTTCACTTGACTCAGTTGATTCAATCTGCATATTAAATAGTGCTCCTTCTCCCTCAATTTTACATTCATTTGAGAGAGAGAGAGATGAGATGAGACGACTCACAGGAAAAAAAGTTTTTCTCATCTCATTCCATCCGAGCTGAGTGTGTCTCCATAATAAAATGGGAAAAACCAACTTGGTGTGAAATTGTTTGCGTTGATTGAGACGGAAGTGTGTGTCCTTGACTATTGATTACTTTTTTATGGGTGATGTGATGATGATGCAAGCCTTAAAAAGCACACAAAAAAGAGGATCAAAAGGAAACAGAGAAGAGGCAGATGGGTTTCCGCAGCTAAGAACTTTCTAAATTGAAAAGTCACAAATAGAAAAATTTTGTGAAGGATATCCTATTTTTTAAGAGGAGCGAAAAAAATTATGTCGTATTAATTTTTATTTTCGGCAACAAAAATTGTTTTCAACATACTCTCAACTTTTCGAAGGCAAGTTTGTGTCACTTCTTCAGAATATGATAATTATGTACATCAAATTAGAACTTTCTCATACTCTCAACTGGAGTAGAGTAGAACCTACTAGTACTAGTAATCTCACATTGGATCTACATAAGATAAGCTCTCGCTAGTGTCCGTATATATGAGCTACGACGTCACACTAAACAAACAACCAACTCATCAACTAGCAAACTACTTTTTAAAACATGAATGCGAAGTTTAATGAGCTGACTTGGATATAAAAAATGGACACATTATTATCGTCTCCATTTTTTCTACTAAAAAATGGCTTCTGAGGCAATTTCTTTCCAGTTCAAAGAACTATAATGAACTTTGCATTAGCCCGTTTATTTCTGTAAAAACAAAAAACAACACTGTGCAGACTTATCGTCAACTTTATAGAGGACCAAAAAAATGGGACAATTTTTTTCCTGTGTGTCCATAATGTTTTGTCGTGACGATCATGTTGCACATTTCATAATACAATTTTCCTAATAACACTCCCATTCACGAGCAAAACCATGAAACAAAAAACACAGAGTTTCATATTCCAATCCCAAAGGATTTTTTTCCATGTGAGATGAACATAACATTAAAACCCGTATAACACTTTTTTTCGTGCGGAAAACCTCCACTGAAAAAAAAACGATACAACAACGCTCTTCTGGAAACGATAATGAGAATGACAACGACTACTGTGATGATGATGATAACCATCATGAAGCCAATTTCTCCTTAAAAAACACAACAACAACCAAACGAACCCATTTCCACAGGCTAAACCCGCATAAGTTGAGCAGGAAAACAACGGTACAAAAAAAATTGTGTCCATACTTTATCTATTTTTTATCCACCATATATGTAGCTGGTGGACAGGAAACGCGATGATGATACTCAATGGTGACAACGTGATGACACATAAGTTTTCTCTTTTATGGTGCAAACTTACACAACACTGTTTTCTCTGGGCAAAAAAATATTCACACAAGGATAGGCTTCATCCTTTTTCCAGTTTTTATGTGCATGTATGTCTGTGTGTGTCCACATATTTATTATTCTTTTTGGAAGGAAATAAACAAAAAAAAAGTTAACAAACTAACTTCTCTTCTCTTACTCCTCTCGGGAAACAAACAACCCATTTCATCCAATTCATTCATTTTCTCCTATGATGATGATGCTGCTACTGTTAACTGGAGAAAATGCTTCCAGCATCGTCACCACCACCACCAGCTATGTATTATTTTTTCTGGAGTTCCACACTGCGAAACTTTCCCATTAGCATTATATTTCATTCTTCTAGTGTGTCGAGTCTCTCGCCGAAATAAAAAAATAAGTTGCTCCAAAAAGCAAAGCATGTGTAGACCACATCACGTCCGGTGCTGCTGCTGGAGAGCGCCAGGCAATAATATATCCCATTAGAGAGAAACACATACTACGATGCTCCACCATTTTCGCAGATGAACAAGAAAAAAATATGAAGTGTTGTGTTCATGTTCTTTATTTTTCTACAGATAAGCTCACGATCGAAATTTTGTTTTTCCTAGGAACTTGTGTGTGTGTGTAATTGTGGACACAGAAATCTAAATAAGTTAAGTGTAGGAAGCAATACATACAAGGTTCCCAACTTCCTTAATTTTTGGCAACTACTTTTTAGTGTCCAGAAAAAAATAAGAAAATGTCAAGTCCTCCACTTAACTTTCGTCATGAAGTTTTCCTCCTTTTTAGTAATTGTATTACACCATCTCTCTCACGTCTGAATATGTGGACACACTCACACACACACAATAATTAAGAAGAATGGGAAACTTGGCTTATCATTCTGGCTAGTCTTCGTCATGATCATGTATGTATGAACTTCATCAAAAAGTTGCTCCTTCAAGTTTCCCCATAGAAAACTCTCTGGAGTGCTTATTTTTCCAGATGAAAACAAAAAAAAATGAAGAGAGCAAAAACTGGAGAGCAGTATGAATTAGTAAACCGCACACACATAAGCAAACGACATTTTCAGGCAGAAGCCAGACCAACACCACCACACAATCTCTCTCTCTCAACCTCAAAAACAAAATATATTGCACCGAAGCCAAAATCGAATTTTGTGTACCGCCACCACCAAAAGTGTGTTCATATTTTACATTTATTTTTTGCTGAAGAAAATGTGATTATCCAGCTGCTCTCGACACATCCCTAAATAATCTTCATTTTCAATTTTCTCCCTTTTCTCATTTTTCCCGTGTGTCACCCACCAAGCTAACCGACGTCTTTTCTTGTGTGAATAAATAAACGAAATGTGTGCACGTACATACACAAAGCAACATGCCTGTAGTGTGT
This sequence comes from Troglopedetes dispersus, assembly GCA_027744215.1. Taxonomy (NCBI): domain Eukaryota; kingdom Metazoa; phylum Arthropoda; class Collembola; order Entomobryomorpha; family Paronellidae; genus Troglopedetes; species Troglopedetes dispersus. The sequence continues at coordinate 3,169 of JAHZNF010000742.1, forward strand.
GCATAATTCCTAGCCACTTCCTCCGATCCAGCTAATAATGAAATAATAGAGTCTCATCTAAACCTCCTCCAGATTGCACAACATCGCACATATTACGAAACAGCAGCGAAATCTCTATATTTTTGTTTCAAGCCTCGTCTCCCTTTCCAATTAAAGCAATCATTCATAATTTCGTTGTTCCGCTTCACTTTTTCACACATGGACGAACCCAGCCCAAAATTCAAGTGAAGCCATTGCACCAAACAAGAAAATAATACAGTCCTTCAGCTTCACTTCATAGATCTGTACTGGTTAACATGCTAATATGGAGCGAGTAACAGCAGCAGCACAGCAGCAGCCGTTTTGCCGTTTAATGAACCGGAAACAAAAGACGCAAAAGAGCAGAACACAGAACTCTTGTTTTTTGCTCCTTCTCAAAAAATTTTCTCTTCATTACCACAGTTTTCTCTCCAACTTTTTTTCCCTTTCCTTTCAGCTGCATAAGTAAACGAGCCATCAACTCTTTAATGTGTTATGATCATCATGATCATCATCATCCTCATCTCTGCTGAAGGAGAACTTATCCTTGAGAAAAAAATATTTTTCTCCAGAGACGTAAATATAAAATGAGCACACAACTACAACTCCAACAAACTCAAATATTAATTGTGTGCAATAATGCATGAGGGAAACCCGAAACTGATGCACACATTCTCAATAATTTATTAATCTTATCTAGATTACATATGTATGTGGAGGATTTTCATAATTTCCATTTTTAATAAATGTGCTCTCTTCTTAATTATACTTTTGTTCTTCCAGGATCCCAAGTATTCCTACTTGAAGTTACAGACAAGTGCAAAACTCCAGCGGAGGAGTGATCTGCCGGATGACCACGTGACCACATCACACATGAGTGTGATTATCAAAACGCTCGTGATCTCGGCGCTGACGTGCCTCGTCTCCATTCTTAGCTTGTTCCTCGTCAGCCTCGCGGTTTATCGTCGCTGGTGCGGGAGAGCATCCACAGGCTCATTCCAGATTAGAAGGGCTGGAAGGAGCGGCGGAAGCAGTCGTGTGATATTTCCATGTGCCGGAAGGTGCTCCAGAGATGAGGTAAGAAAAAAATAATCCCGCATATTTTTGTACCAAAAAGGATAAAAAAAACTATTTCCGTTTCTTGTTCTTCCATTCGACAAAAAAACACACAGTTTACATTTGGAAGGATATCCATATACGACTTCCTTTCTCGTGTCAACTTGATAAGCTTCACCAGGTGAATTACACGCTGACAAGATGTATGCACGAGTGCTCATGAATTTGTTCGGAAAGCTTTCTGAATAAATATATTCACTTTCTGACACTTTGAAACTTGAATATTGGAGACACGCGCATCACCATCATTTTTACTGTGTGTCCAGAAAAAAAACTTTTTACAACTATCTTTTCCTAATCCAAATAACGAACCAGTTCATCCTGTCCTCCTTTCTCCATAACTTTCCCTTTCGAAAGGCGGATAAGGGGGAAAAGAGTCAAGTGTAAACTTTATGGACCACTTAATCCAGAGAAAAAAATATATGCTCGGAATCAAGGAGAGCAAAATAAAGTTGGTCAGAGAACTAGTTTGAGCAGAACCACCATCATCCTTGTCGACATCATCACGATTATTACAGGAAAAGCCGGCTTCAACTAGAGAGTAGTCTTCGCAAGTCAACTCAAAAAACTCCACACAAAAAAGTTCAAGTCAAAGCTCTCCTCAAAAAAAAGTTTCCTCCAAAAAAATTTTTTGTGTACATACATACATACATAGTATGTAGTACATATCTAAAAACCAACCTTCGTCGTTCCTAGAAATATGGAGCAAAAATGCTGGCTGAAAAAAATCATGTGCTTCAACATACCACTTCCGCTAAAATCCACTCTTGCTTCCATACAAGAAGTTCTAGTTTTTAGTATTCCGAGAAACTTACTTCCACAAGAGACTTCATATTTTTCTCAGAAATAGAATAGAGTTGGCAAAAAATATGATTATGGAGGCAGGAACAAATGGCTAAAATAATCATGTCTTTTTTTCGTGATGAATCGAACAAAAAAATATTTGGTATCATTTCTGGAGCAGGAGAGTGGATTTTCTGTTTTCTGTTCCCAAAAGGGTAATATTATACACTCTAGGCACAGATGATAATGGTGATGAGGACGATGATGCTCCTTTTTTTTCTTCTAAAAAAAAAACTCTAATATTCAATGTGTCTCATTGATGAGCCATAGAATAGTTTGACTTGACAGAGTTGAAATTGGAAACAATCCATTTCACTTCTCCACTTTTCTTATGCATTCCATTCATTCGGAGCAACAGCCGAGTTCCCATTTTACAAATCTATAGTAATATTACCTCAGTGAACACGAGCCTAAGTTTATGGAGACAGGAGTGGAAATGGGAATGTGCGCCTAATGTACGTAGTTTCTTTCCAGAGCGAAATTCGTTACGCTCTCATTTTTCCTTCCCAGTTGCATTCGTTTCAACTTGAAAAAAAAATAGTTTCGAGCAAAAAAATGTCAAACATTTCCACGAAGAAAACGATACGATAAAATAATCACAACAGTAGACACAAAAAGTTTTTTTTCGGGTCACAATAATAATAATGAAACAAAAATAGGAAAACCCTAATCAACATCATAGTAGCGGTAGTACCATCAGCATAAATGTGAAAAAGATGAGCCCAAAAAACTTACTTTTTCTCCGAATAGTAACATCATAGTAGTAGTGTATGGTGATGAGGAGGAAACTCGTGATCATTTTTCTTCCTTCAAAACAAAACAAAAATACTCTCCAAGCGATCATTAAAGAAGGTTTGGAAATTGAGAGGATTGGAAAATGTGCACCACACACATCCGAACACAATTGAGACATAAACATTGATTCAGAAAGGCCATTTGCTGCACAACAAAATGAGGAAAAATCACAGGGAGTAAAAATGAAAACGGAAGTGAATGACACTCATCCCTCTTTTGTTTATTAGCTCCTTTCTCTCTAATAGAATGCAATGATCCAGAAATGCATTCGATATACAATAAGAGAAGCGTGTGGATAAGAAACAAAAAAGAGCATTTCCCAAATTCTCTTTCGTTTCTCTCACGCGTCAATTACAAGTTAAGTCAAGGAAAAAAGAAGAAAAGAAAAGAGGCTTTTCATCAATGCGACATCTTAAATCCCCTCCACACAGAAAAAAATGTGACGATAGTAATACGAGAACAAAAAGGAAACTCGAAAAAAAGTACAATTTTTCTGTGTTCTTTATATTTTTTAGGGGGAGGACACCCCAACACATGAGCAAGGTGCGGGCATAATGTACACCCGCTTTGGAAGGAGAAAGTCGAGAAGAATAAGAGAATCAAACTGTAGTGGAACTGGAGCCAGCAGTCTCTGTCTCCACCACCAGCATCATCAACACAACCAAGAGTCGGACTCGGACCAAGTCGAGCTCAGTGGAATTACCAATAGTCTGTACTTTGAAAATGAAGAGATTTACCACATCACGTAAAATATCTAATATATAATCTTTGAACCCAAAATGTTTCTTTCAAATAAACCTCTACCCCGGTAATAATGTGGACACAAAAAATGCCACCAACTTAACCAAGAATTGACCCTTTTCTCATGTGTCGACAAAATTTAAAATAAACACATTTTCCTGAAAATGATAAAGGGACGCTGTTCTGCATTATGGATGCTTAGTATGTCGATATTATCCCTTCTTCAAAAAAAAATTTTTTAATTGAACACGTGGCAATAATTTGTAAGGTTACCGCGCGCACAACAAAAAGAGATGAAGGTACAACGAAATAATTACTCGAAGATGTGTTAAACATGTTGCTACTCAAGTATTCACATTGGTCATGCGAAAACTAAATCTCACAAGTAAACTCAGAGAACGCAATAATACAAGCAGACAAATGCAATTCTGCATTTTTTCAAACACACACAATCCCAATTCTGCTTTCATTTCTAGACACAGCATTTTTTTGCGCACGCATAAAAAAATCAAAAATACATATACTCCCGCACACGAAGATCATTATCATGAGAGAGGAAAGAACACATCTACATTTCGAAGAAGCACCCAAAATAAAGAAGAAGGAAAAGGAAAATATTTTTCAAACACACACAATCCCAATTCTGCTTTCATTTCTAGACACAGCATTTTTTTGCGCACGCATAAAAAAATCAAAAATATACTCCCGCACACGAAGATCATTATCATGAGAGAGGAAGGAACACATCTACATTTCGAAGAAGCACCCAAAATAAAGAAGAAAAAGAAAATGTGCTTAGCTACACATGGCGCACACACAATAATTTTTCACTGGATCTTCTCTAAAAAAAACAGCTCAAGCAAGCAAGCAAATAAAAGAGAGAAACTCAACACCAAAGTCTCCAGCAAGAAAATAAGGAAAGATCCAAACACAAAAAATCCTAACGACCTTCTCTTGTGCATGTGTGTGAGTTTTTTTGTCAAAGAAGAAAAAGAAAATCCACGGGTGTGTTTTTTATAAAAAATGAGACGTGATATATTTAGCAGGAAAATATACCTTCTTTTACATCTTTGTTGCAAAAAAAGATAAAACCAGAAGTAGTAGGCACACGAGCAGTGAAACAAAAAAAAATGCGTAAGGACACGTTCATGTGCATCAATTTCTCTTTTCCTTCTTTTTTTCTACAAAATTACTTGCACTTTTCTCTTTGAAAATGCTACGTGAAGCATGATCCGTTATTTTTCTTACTACAAAAAACAGCAAAGAAGGTTTAGGATTTACTACGAAACAAGAAAATGTGGTTGTAGCAGTGTGTTTTCTTCTTTTTCTGGAGTAACTTGACAAAATTTGGTGACCACATAAAATGAACAAGATATGAAATGGGAGAACTGGTGGTATAGAAATTGAATGACTCAAGCGGACTTTGATTTGCTGGATCTAGTCCCAAAAGGATCTAAGTATCTATCAGAGTAGCATGTTCCTTCACAAAAGTTCTTGGGTGGCATTGTAATGAGCAATATCTTTGCCTCTCAACTCAAGCATTCCGTGTTAATCTCTATACTCCCAAATTGTATGATAATGATAACCTACCTCCATTTCTAAATTTTGACACCCAAAATTCCTAACCCAATTGCTACCTAGTAAAATTGGAAAATTTCACCAGACGCCCTTTAGACAAGAGCAGTAAACTCAAATTTATTTCCTCCCTGTCTCCACTCTCTCCGGCACACAAAAACAGATTCTGCAAAAAAAGGAAAGCCGGATGCTTTTTCACTTTCCGGAGACGCTGGTTGTGTCCACACTTTTAATTTAAAAGGAACCGTATATACATCTCCTGCCAGCCAACTGAACGGAGAAAGCAAAGTCAGTGAGAAAAAAAGCACCTCAAAATATGTGTCCACTTTCCCTTCCTTCAAAACGTCTTTTCATTTCCTCTTCTTTCGAAAGGAATGCACAGCAGCCAGAATTCCTCGTTCCTCTGGTTTCTCTTTTAAAAAATGTCACCAGTCAAGTCACTCAAGAAAGGAAGACTGTTTCACAAAGAAAAACCAATATAAAAGCTCCGTTTTTTTTGCTCCTGATTTATGGAGTTCCTCTGGTTTCTCTTTTAAAAAATGTCACCAGTCAAGTCACTCAAGAAAGGAAGACTGTTTCACAAAGAAAAACCAATATAAAAGCTCCGTTTTTTTCTCCTGATTTATGGCACCATCGTGGTGGTCGAGTGGGACAAACAAAAGAGAAATGTACAATAATAAAGTGAGCTCCACACAAAAAAGCTCACAAGGGTACCGTTAGCCAATTCAATAATATTAAATGGACGAAACCTCTTGTTTTCGCAACAGTTCTCTACTTCCTATAATATTGTCACTCTTTTTTGTTGGGACAAAAAAACACAAAATGCGAAATAGTGGTGGCAATGAAAGCCTGTTTCATCTTTTTTATACGGTTGCATCCAGAAACCAGATAACCAACACAGATTAGGTAAAAAAAACTTCGTGTACTACACAGACGAAAAAAACAAATAAAACGATACAGAAAATGTTCCAGTGCTTTTCCTCTCTCTCGTTGAGCTTCATTTGATATCTCCATTTATTTTCGCGAAATGTGCCTCCAGAGTTCTCATTTTCTTCAAATGGCGATATCTCCATTATTGCTAAAAAAAACTACCTGAGTTTTGTGTCACACACTTGAGTAACCGATATTATTATTCTTCCATGAGTGCAAGCACTTCAATGTTTTTTCTATTTATATTTTCTCGAACAAGACTTCTTTAATTTATGGACACATCTGCTTTTAAATGCTTTACTAGGTAAGCATCCACAACCGTCAGGAGAGTCGATTACCACCATAAAAACCAAATGATTTGGGTCACACTCGGGAACTCCAAACTTTCCAAAATTTTGTACTATAAAAGCAATGTGTAAAATACTTGTAAATATGTGTATAGATACATAAATGAGTAAGTGGAGCAGATATACGTACCTCCTTTCTTTGTATTGTACCAGTGAATTTATACCGATGCGAGTATTACTCAGTCACTTTTAATTATTATTATTATACACCAGTGATCCATTATATTAAATTGAAATTGTGCCGCGATATAAACAACACCTCTATATTCTATTAAAGTAGTGGTATATGCATTATTATTAATTTTTATGTAGCTTGTGTGCACACAAGATAAACCCTTCTCCTACTACAAACAACCAATGTAATACAATTTATATCGAAAAGAAGGAATAAAATTAGAAGTAAAAAGAATTTCAAGAGAGAAGCTAAAAAACGCTCATATTTTCTCCAAACAATATATATGGACACAAACTTTATTTATTGCCCACTCACCCTTTTCTCCCCAAAAAAAATTACGACCCACATTCACAGTATTTCTTGGGAAAAGTTCAGGTAAGAAATTGGCGACGTCACCCAAGACGTACACTTCCACATTTATGAGAGGATCCCTCCCTCCCAAAAAAATCAAACATGAGAAACCTTATTCCGCTTGTTCTCCCATTTTCAATCGGTGCTCCATAAATATTATTTCTCGTGAAAGGAAGTAACTTTTCCTGCCTTCCAAATAAAACAGGAACCAAAAACCAGACAGTCATTTCCTTCTCTTTTTTTGTTGGCATGTCCTTGCCTGCTTTCTCGGTTGTCCTCTCTCTCATCTCAACTCATCCTTTTTATTTCTCCTGTGTAGTAGGCAATATATTATTCTTGGTGTAGACAAAAGGGGAGCAGCAGGAGCGGCATTTTGGAGGCAGCGGAGTACAAACCATTGTTTTTTTTCTTGTCCCACTCTGCTCCTGCTCCCGTTACGGCGAGAATGCTCTCGAAAAGGTGTAACAGAGTGAGTGAGCGGAAAATCCAAGAGAGAATTAATTAAATTGAATCAAGTTAAATTATAGCTTCCATGCGGTTTCCACAATATATATGGACACATAAAATGGAAACACACGCTCCTCCACGAGGTCACGCCAAAACGACTTATATACTCTCTCTCTCTCCTCTCCAATTTTTTTTCAGCTCCTTCGACTCACTCACTCAGTTTGCTTCTTGGTCGACCTCGTTATTTTTTTTTGCAAAAAATATATCGAGTAAATTTAGGACACACGAGCTCAAGGGACAAAAGTCAGTTGCGCCACTTCTTCTCCTCCTCACTCAACCTCTCTTGTTAGTAGTGCAACAAGAACCTTGGAAATGGATTATGAATGGAGCAAAAAAATATATTATGAGTGCATTTTTTCCTTCCTATTCATTTAATATAATTTCTCCTCGTGTGTGCTCATCATCATCATCGTCACAGCCATGAATCCATAATATGGAGCCATGTTTTATGCAACAGCAAAAATCCTCGGCTCCATTTAAAAAATAAAGCTTCATCCTAAATTTTATTTGCTGGATGGTTCACTCTTTTTCAAAGCATTATTGCCCGAGATTTTTTATATATCAAAGCTTCTCTTGGGGGAACTAATTGGAGAGTGTGGTGCGGATCAGTTGACGTGTGATTTATTTTATGACTTTTTATTCTCTACGGCAAGTGCATCGTGTGTGTGTGTCTGCTTTTTTTCGAGTAAACGTCCCATTTAAATGGCCATTATTACCACATACTGCATCCCAATCTTATACAGAATGTGTGCATATATAAAAAAGAAACTAAGCGCATCCTTTTAGAAAGCGAACAAGTTTTTAAAAAACCTAACAAATCACCATTCATAATCACCGTTCCCGAAATGTTACCCGCTATCATTATCATTATTATATTTTGTACAAAAAATATACATTTTGTTCCCCCGAAAAATAGAGACACATTTTCATTCACAGCAAATTTCACTCACGTCTCCAGCTACTCTTTTATTAACGATCTGAATGGGAGACAATTAAGAAGAGCCATATAATAACGATCATCATCGTCGTCGTCGTGCTCATCGTCAGATGCACTGAATGGAAGTGCAAGCTGCTGCACCACACTATTATTGCCACACTCACCACTCTCTCTAGTCCATTTTATTAAATTACTCATAAAAACTTTTCTTTTTCTCCTTGCAACAACAGAGAAAAGTATCATTGTAAAAAAACAAAATGACAACTTTCACAACATTACTTTTCTGAAATAATGGCTTCGTTTGGAAAAGCTTATTGCGTCGATCCCCTCCTCCTCCCTTTCTACAAAAAAATATATATAATAATGTTTCGAGTGAGTTTTGAGGAACAAGCTGAAGAATATGCAAAACAGACAAAAAATAATCATGGAAGGGACACGCCCCTGAAACAAAAAATTACAAGGCGGAAATAGAGCATGAAAGAAAGATTTTTAAAACACAAAATGACGGCAATAAAAAAAGAGACACGGAATGAAAGCTGGATCGTCAATCTTTTTCCCTTTTTTTCTTGTAATTACTGTTGTACCTCCTTGCATTCATTTTTACAGGGAATATGTACAAGCAATCTTTGGTAACAATGCCCTCAATGCTCCACCAAAAAACACGACTGCAGCGCTTTTGCCTATTTTATGTTAAAAATTTTGTACAAATAAAAATAACGAGAATGACTGACAAGACAAGGAACAGCAGCATTTTAAGCTCCTTGTGTCCATAATAAATAAGCTGGATAAAATTACCCCAAAAAACAAATTAGCGCATCAAAGACCAGGAATGAAATGAGACTCGTCAGAAAAAAAAGTTCAAAAAAACTTTTTTTTATTTCCAGATGCGCGATAACAATAACGCGGCTGACGAACCTATTAATTTTTTATGCAAGAAGAGGAGGAAAAGGAGGCGAAGAAAGAAAACAAATGGATGGAACGACTTTTTTACTAAAAAAAATAAAAGTTGATGGGTTGAAGCTCTGTTAAATTTTCATCTCCACTTTCCCCTCCACATCACCACCAACAAACAACACAAACATTTATGCACACACAAAACACAAACAAACGAAAAAAGTCAAAAGAATGAAAAAGAAGAAAAAATAATAATTAGAGCTTTCCCCCTTATCAAACCCCTCAAAAAATATGCTTTTATATGTAAACAATCTCCATTCTCCATATTTTTTGAGACACCGGATGCATAGTAGACAGAATAGAGTTGTCGTGTTGTGTTTCTTGAACAGAAAACATCAACTCAACTAACTTCCATGTACTTTTAAAAAAACAACAAGCCGGTTTGGCTTTCCTGTCTCCATTATTTCCTTGCGTATACATCTTCACAAACAACCAAAGTATAAAAAGTTTTTTTTTTTTTTAAAAAATGTCGTTTCCGTTTTTACTCTTCTGGTAATAATAATAAGTTCTCCTTGAGTTGAGAGAGAGAGAGAGACATTTGTTTGAAAAAAAGCGACATGGAACAGTTCAGAACAAGAAGCTTGTCTTCCTTTTTTTTCTTAGGCCCATTCTAATAAGGCGAAGACGAACACTTTCTCTTGGTATTATATATTTTTTTGGACACACACGCATCCATCTTTTTGAAGACGGGACGGAACCAATTCTCGTTTCGGGTTTTGTTCGCTCCGTCTCAATAATCTAGTGCGTACTTGTCTCAGAAAAAAATACAGAGTATCGTAACATCTTGTATTTATGTACACATCTTATCCTCTGCACACGATTTCCTTTGTCACACTCGAAAACAAGAAGGAGACTTTCAGAAAGGAAAAAAATATGTAGAACACCACGAGCACCACCACCGCTTTCGCTTTCAATCTCCCTTAAAAATAAAATATATTTTTGGAGGCGAGAAAAAAAAGGAGACAAGACGAGACACTGCCTCCTTAAATCAATGTCGTTTAATATTATTATAACACTTAAGCAAGAATGGCACTCGGGAAACATGTTCTCTTTGAAGAAAAGTGCTCCTTCCTACACGCTTTCTCTTCTCCACCGACAACATAGTGTCCATGTCCCAAGTTTTCTTTTTGTGGAAATCGACAATTCCTTGCAAAATATGGTGCTCCACTTCAAAAAAAAATACCAAACATTCAAGACATTCCTTTCTTTCCTCAACAAAAGCGAAAACAACAACATGAACGAAATAGTCTTTTTTGAGTGCGCAGGTGGTGGCCAGCGGCGCCACCTCTTCTTGCTCCTTTGGTCGTACAACTCCACTCAACTTCAATTTTTCTCACTTTTGTGTCCACCCTCACAATACAAAATAATAATATTCTATTTCTAAAGAAACCAAACCGGTCTTCTGGTCACCAAAAAATCCACCGAACTTGGATACATATAAGAAGCTTAGGTGTTTGCAGTTCTTGTCCCATGGTTCATGTAGCGTGGTCATGTTCCAAGGTGGACGTAACACATGTTCCATCTCTTTTTTTCTCCACATATTATTCAATAATATTCCTCACAAAAAAGTTGCACACACACCACAAAAACTCGCATTCTTTTTCGCACAAAAAAAACTTTTTTTCCTTCTCATTCTTACATTCTTTTTTTTACAAAAAATATCATCTTTGCTTGACTGAGCGCCCAGAAGAAAATAAGTTGCGCTCATATTTTTCTGTTCGGATAAGGAGACGGGGAAAATATGGCAAATATTTTTCTTTCGCTTTTACCCACCACGTCCAATATTTTTTTCTTTCCCGAGATGGATCCATCCCATTTTTCCACTTAACTGAGACCAATATACTTTTATTTTGGAATCTTTTTTTCCTTCATTTTTTTCCATCAAGTTAACTCAGAGTGTCACCAAAAATTCCTTTCTCGTTTTTTTTTTCTTGAGAAAATGATCAAGAAAATTGAAGAAGCTCTAGCTAACGAGGGCACACATGAGATAATCGCAATGACACAGTGGCTTACTTACAACATAACATCTTCCTTTCTTAACTTTTTTTTTCTTCTCTCACAATTTTTTTATCAAGCTTTATCCCACAAGATAAACATGTCACACACGATGATGTCCCTTGTGTCCATAAAACAAAAAAAGCTACCTGGAAAAAAGTTAACGTCTATATATAGTAAGCTTCATAATAATAACTGAGCACGTCAAGATTTTATAGGAAAAATGGGAAGGTAAACAAGCTGGCAAAAAAGCAACACAAAAAAGTTGATGTAAGATTGCTTATCCATGTGGCCACCACCGCACGTAGCATGTAACAATGATATTTTTTGTTGCCTGATCACGGGACACTTTTCAGCTTCGCAGCATGTGCCTCCACGAAAAAAAGATAATACTTTCTTGTTCTGCCCAGCAAAAAGAAAGCACGCACACGTCCCATTTCCTGCTGTAACAACTTTTTTTCTCGGAAAAATATTAAGCTGCTGCCGGTGCCAGTGCTCCACCTCTGGAGATTTTTTTTAAAAAAAAAGAAAGAATAAACTGTTCCGGCGTGTCACAATGATGTACATATGTTTGCCCTCCCTCACTTGCACACACACATGTGCTTATCAGATAACCATATCACACATAATGTATCCATCTTCTTTTTTTTACGTTGCGAAAAAAGAGCCACCCAACACATTTTCTGACAAGACAAGAAGACAAACACAATGCCCGTCTCCATAAATATAAATCCTTCGTCATATGGACACACGCAATATGTTTCTCCTCTTCTCGTTGTTGCGCCACATCACTCAACAAAAGGAAAAAAAATGTGCCAGAACTTTTTTCCCCAAAAAAATAAGAGAGACAAGGATAAGAGTTGAGCACTTGAGTGAGTGAGAGAAATATGTGAAAACCGATACGAATGACTTTCACATCACATTTTTTTCTTCTTGCCACATATCGTAATATGCCAAAAACCCTGACAATAGATTATAAGAAGCGACCCGTTACCCAAAAAAAATCAATAAAAACGGCTCATCCCAGCTACTCCCTTCGCTTCACTTTTTTCCTCAGGTTTTCATCCATCCGCTCTCCTCCGCACATCTTCTCTCGTCATTTCTCTTGTTTCATGCGGCATCCACGCCGGAGAACACACACATAGTCAAGTGCACACATTTCGTTCAGCTTAGCTTAGAACGAAAAAAATACTAAATGTATCCGTCAACATCTTTTTATCTTATCTGCACTTCCATTAGTCGCTCCTCAGAAGACATAGCGGGAAGCTACAGGCCTCATGCTGCTCCGATGTTGCCATCCCGCGCAGCAGACGTGAAAATTGAACATCTGGGATGTGTCTCCAAAACCATTATAGATTGCGAGTAGTAGTGTGCGAGAAAAGATGAAGGAATGGTGATGTGATGTGTGATGATGGCACATAAAATTATTTTCTGCACACATATTTCATAAATTAGCTTTCTCTCTGGAGCAGCATCGCCAATATTTTTTTCTATTATTTTCGAGATGAAGAGCACACAATAAGGGTTCGGGAAAATGGTGCCACTGGGAAACATTTTCGCAAATGGATACTACTACTCTCTCCTACAAAATATTTTTTTGGGGACAGTCAGTGAGAGATGATAAGCTGGGTAGCTTTTATATTATTTTTTGTGCTTCATGCAAAAAAAGAAAACGCTTGACTAACTACTTTCCAGTTGGATAGCCCCTCAAAAAATAATTATGGATACAAAACTAATAGAATTATGGAGATATCAGAATGTGGAATCTAACTTTGCGAATAATCCTCCTATCTCCCTGTCACAGTGAAGCGATGTGTGCCTTTTCATTTTGTGTCAATTTGAAAGGATCCGTACATGTGGAACAACAGCTTCCATGTGGAGAGAATTTTTTTGGACCGTTATGTGTTTTTTATCGAGTCGCAAACAGCAACAGCAGCAATTTTGCGATAATAATTTTGTGTCGCTTGTCCCCAGAATGTCTCTTGCTGATTGCCTGTTTGCCTTGGCTCCTAGAGCTAGATAAACAATGTAATTAAAATCTCTAATACGATAGGGACACATATTGTGCCCGAAATGCTTCAGTTTGCTGGGAAATATTTTTTTTGTGCTCACGGAAAATGATACTATAAAAGCCACTTCATCGCTTTCCCCAGTTTGATTACTGGAGCCCAGCAGGAGCACATAAATTACTTACGTACACATGATAATAACGGGTAATTAAATTAGAAAATTGCGAAAACTTCATCGAAGTCTCTTTTCATCCAACTGTCTTCGATGCTCGATAACAAGTTGCTCCTGTTTATGGGTGCAACCATTATTTTCAAGATTTTAACTTCTGACACTGCCAGAAGCTATATTCGATGGACTTACATGTATATTAAATTTTACCACGGATCTCCTCCAGAAAGCTTAACCGAATTGAACATACACAAAAAATTCACAATTATAATGAATCCTAAATTCAAAATTCATACTTTGAAACATCATCACAAGCTGGATAAGGAAGGCCGCCTAGTAAAAACTTGCATCATGTGGTTCTCTTGCCACAAGGTTTCGACACGATCATGTCTCAATATTATTTTTTCGCAGTGTTGCAATAAAAAAAGCTAAGAAGGTCCAAAAATAATGCGCATAAATAACCACACACTCCCATACACACGCGAAGCTCTCCCAGGCTCTCTCCATTTCTCTCACTTTATCTTGGTGGCCACCCACACGATCAAAATCAAAAATCGCTTTCTTTCTCCACAAACATCTTATCCTTATTCCCAAATGTTCAGTCTGACTTTCGTACACGTTCCCAAGTGAAACGTGATGGTCTTTTTCTCTTCCTTTATTTCCCTCAATTTATTGCCACACAACAGCTGCTCATCCCTCACATTTTTCCGTGCAGTATCATGCAACAAAGCAACAAAAAAGTGAAACATCTTCACCGTCATATAATAATCTCTTGCACAGGCAGCATTTTTCCCACACTCACGCACACTTTCCAGCAGAATAAAAAATATCAAAATAACACGCAAAATATATATATATTCCAAGATTAAGATAGACACAAGACAGTATCGATGGACATGTATGAGAAGATAGTCTTTCTTGAGAGAAACAAAAATTCCTTCAGAGAAAACTTCGCTTTCCCACAAAGAAAAATGTGCACACAACCAAAAATATTTTTTTCTCTTTCTTGCCAGCGGACGGATCTAAAAAAGAAGAATGTAAAAGCAGTGGGGAATCGATTACATTTTTACTCCTCATCTTCTATCTTTTCCTTGTGTCTATAAAAATGAAGCCTTCCTCTTTTTTTGATTCACTCAGTCAAGAAACTCCGAAGAAGGGAAGGAGCAAGAGCAACATAAAAATGTTTCCTTATTATTCTAAAAAAATGTTTCCGATGCATCCTTTCTTTTTGTTTCATGAAACGTTTTTTTTATTTTCCAACATTTCTTGAAAAAAAGGAGGAAATAAGCATAGTATTATCCTTCAAGATTTTTCGAAAGTGAACCTCCACCGAGAACATTTTCTGTATTCACATAAATTCCAATATCGAAACAAAAATCAATATGGCTTCCTCAAAGAGCCGGAAATAAGTGGAATTTCCCTCAAAATGTAGACGCTTTAGTTACACACATATTATTATTATCATCTTATCCTATCCTTCTATTTTTTTAGTTTTTTTTACTCAACTTTTGCTACTCTTATTTTTTTGGTGCAGACAAGTGTGCAGGTTGTGCGTGGAAGATGAAATAAGATGAAAAAGAGGAGGAACAACAACAAAAAAAGGATTCGGGTAAAAAAAAGTGAATTGCTTTATTCCTCCGGGAATCTTGGATACATCTATAGATGCACACACGAACTTAACTACATATTTATGCACACACGCTCTTCTTACTACGCAGAACCCATATATATACAGGCTCAAGTGAAACAAGTGGAGAAAGGGAAATAAAAAAGCAAGAATCAAATTTCAGGTTCACGGCCATCAATATTGTTCTGATTCTTTTCTTCTTTAGCTTAGCTCGTGGAACAAAAAAAAATGTATAAAAAAGTCTGTAAAAAATTCTTTTTAAAAAGTTGCTCCTNAGAAAGGGAAATAAAAAAGCAAGAATCAAATTTCAGGTTCACGGCCATCAATATTGTTCTGATTCTTTTCTTCTTTAGCTTAGCTCGTGGAACAAAAAAAAATGTATAAAAAAGTCTGTAAAAAATTCTTTTTAAAAAGTTGCTCCTTCTTGCAACACATGCACACAACTTTTTTTTCAGTCTCTGGATGAAGAAAGAAGATAAGTAAGTTTAGTACATGGAGAAAGGAATTGAACGCATTTATCAGCAGTCAACATCATCATCATGCATTTTCCATGCAGAAAGGGACTCCTTCAAAATCAATGCACTCGTCTCATTTTTTTTCTCTTTTTTGTTTCAAACGAAAACTTTCCTCAGCGCTAGCTATACCGACAAAGTTTAAATCACTTTTCATTACTTAAGAAAAGAAGCTTATCAATATCAACACAATTCTTAGCATGATTTAGTCGTCGACTTATTTTTTAAGGAGCATTCCAAAATGCATAAGCTTCCGCAGATGCACAAAACGCAGGTCATGTGAAGAGCTGAATGAAAAGTGTATTTATGCACGATCGTGATAACCATGTATTTTCAAGTCATCCTCTTGTCGTTCTTACCCATTCTTTTATTCTATACTTTAAAAAAAAGTCCTTCGTCCAAACCAACCACTAAGATAAGTATCCTGCCATCCTGCACAAATTATTTTTTCCCGTCGTCGAGCAGCGTGCGAGAGTTATGCGGTCAAATAATAGAATATTAAAAATTCATTTCATCATCAGCTCTCCCTTGTACAGATTGCAAATGTTTTAAGAACCAAGTTTCCATCCAACTTTTTAGAGCAGCACTTTTGGAGCATTCAATCATATTTTGTTTCCTTGTGGGAAACCTTCAGCAGGAGCGAAAGATAGAATAAATGATGAACCTGCTCCATAAATTTATTTTTCTTCGGTCGGTCCTGTCGAACACGCAAGATAACTTTTGCTCAGCAAAAAAAAACTACAGAGAAACTTGAAGAACAAAAAGTTTCCCATTCAGCTCAGAGAATCACTCCAAATAAGCCGGTACACCAAGAGGCACGTCGTGGTTTTTTAAAAATTATGAAAATGAGCCCAGCGTCTTCCCTCTTCTCTAGATCTCTATTCTTTCTTAAGTAAATACTGGAAAACTTTGCTCCACGAAAGGGAAAGCATGAAACACACACACACATCTTCATCGTTCTTTGCTTGTTTCCAGAAAAGTAACAATCTTCATTTTCTTCCTTTTCTAGACGCGCTCCACCACCAGGAAACTTTCTTATTCACAAAGAACCCACCTTCATCTTTTGTACACATTTTTTGGCAGTGATGCGACCACCTAAATATCCACCATAAAGCAATCTGAGTGTGCTATGCCACACACAACGATTGAGAAGCGATGATGCCGAGATGATGCAAAATTAGCATAAAAGACCTTTTTTACTCCAACCTTTTTTTGTATCAAAAATACATGAAAATCTATGCTAACCTTTTCTTCATTTTTTCTACCTTCCTTCTTCGCCTCCAAAAATAAACTAATCTAGGTTCTGCACACACACAAAAACAAACAGCATAAAAATAAACAATCTCCTCCTCCTCCTTCCCTTTATATTTTTTGGCTGGGAGCGAGCGTGGAATAAAAAACGAAATGAAAACATTGCTGCACTTTCCACAAAATGCAAACAAACGCCATTCAAGAAAAAAAGAAAGGCAGCTCCAGAAAGTCTTGCAACTTTTCCCTCCTCCTCATAGAAGGCAAAGCTTACCGAAAATAGTTTTGTTCCAACTTTTTGAAAAAAAAATTGTTATAGCGCTTCCAGGCATTTTTTCCTACCTTCATTAGCATTCTATTCATGAATTTAATTCTTTTGCTTTCCCCTTCAAAAATAAATGTAACAAGATTTTTTTTCCAAGAGACTCGTGTCTCGAGCGAAAAAAAACTGACAGTTTATTTATATTATACCATTTTTTTGTTCCAAGCCGAGCGATTGGTCATTCATTCATTAGTTGTGTATTGAATTCCTAATACAATGTCACATCTCAGAGAGGAGACGAAAGGAAAGGCTAATAATACAACTTTATTACCTTTTTCTTAGAACCGCTCTCTCTCTCTCTCTCTCGTCACGACTGTCTTGATTATCGTCATTATCACGCGAGAGCGAAGGGTAAACTCGTGTGCTCCAAAAATAAACTTGCTTTGTCACTGTTTCGCCTTTTTTTGTATTCAGATTTTTTTTGTGTCAAGTGCCTTTTTGCGCATCATTCGTCGGTTTTTTTTTCTCACTTCTCCTCCCTCCAAAAAATTCTTTTACTCTTCAACTCATTCAAAAAAGTGCGTGAGCTGACTAGAGAAAATTTCTTGTGTGAAAAAGTTTCCAAAAAAATATATATTCAAATGAAATCGTTAGTGTTTCGCTTCTTTCTTTTTACTGCCTCTCATTCATTGAAAAAAATAGTGACACACGGGTCTGTGTGTGTGTGTGTGCACAACACAACATGTAACACTGCTAAGTAGCGTGAGTTTGAGTTAGTGAGTGATCATCACACAAAAAAGGCTAATCTTTCCCTTTTTCTCTTGTGTCAGCAACTTGATTCACTCTGCTTCTCTCACTTCCGTTTTTTGTTGATATATTTTATGGAGGCGAAAGCTGGAGTCTAAGCCAATTTAAAGTTTTTTTTCTTTCTTTTTTTGTTTCGTGTATATTTTTTTGCGTTGTGTATTCAATCTGGAAATGAATACTTGTCTAATGAATGAATGGAGTGAGTGAATGAAAAGACTGTGTGTTGTGCGGAGCGAAAGCAGAGTTCAAAATGAATGACTGTGCACATATTTATTATTCGCGAGAGAGAGAGAGAGAGAGAAAATAAGAGCGGAGACAATAATATCCAATTTATTTTTCGCCATGGTTGGATGGATAGGATTTCTCCCGGAGAAAATCTGAATAAGCTCCTGATTAACAACACCTCGAGAGACGCTTAAAGACATAAAATGTTCTCTTTTTCCTCACGATCATGACGTACAAAAACTCCTCTCCTTTTTCAGTCAGACGGGAGAGGGATTACATAATGAAGCCAAAAATACTGATGACATCCGCCGCTTCTCTCTTCACAACTTATTCCACGAATAAAACTAAACAAAAAAAAGATCATTTGCATATGTACATACACACCCATTAATACAAACACACGCTCCAAAAATATAATTAGTGACAGAGAGAGAGTCCTCTGGTCTGACCTGACCTGAGTAAAACACACTCCTTATATAGATAGCATTTACTATTATAGTGTGTCCATAAATCCTAAACAAAAAAGCGAAGTTGAATGAATAAGGTGCCTTTTTCTTCCTCAAATATTTTATACACACATCTATGTACACAATAATAATAATAAAGCGCAAAACCTCGGAGATTTTCTGGAATGCTGGAATCTCCAAAAAAAAACCGGATCTCTCATCAACGGAGACCGCGGCGCTCTTTTCATCATCATTCTCCATGATTCACCGTCATCATCATTCCATCACCACCAACCACCACTACTGCGAGCTCCATTCATTTTCCGGGAGAACGAGAACAAAAAAAATTGGAGAAAAGAAGGGTAAGTTATAATGAGCCCATTAGTTTCATTTCCCCTGCTTTTCATCCTCGTCGACGGGTTCCTCTCTCTCTCTCTCGACCATTCCACCAATTTTCCATGTCATTCTTCTCGCCACGAAATTAGAAAGTCGAGCCATTGTGTGTCAGAGTGAAAATGCCATGGCATACTCGTCATTCTTGTCGTAGTAGTCATCACCATCATCATCATTCTGATCAACATTTCACCAGTGTTTTTATACTCTCCGCCATTCCTCTCCTCCTTTCAAGGTCGCCTGTTTCCCCGCACTTTTTATATTCTCTTCTCGACCCAAACAACAGTCATGGTCGTCATCACTATCACCATTCCTTCTTTTTTTTTACGCACACTGCTATTCCTATTTTCATCAACCGATTTTTTTCTGTCCACATAGCCTAAACATATTAAACTTTATTGGATGGTCTGACTAATCTTGCCAATGCACTTTATCTTTTTTTATACTTTCCCTCTTCCCTTTTTACCCATTTCCGGAGCCATTTGTGTTCTGTGTCCACCCAACGAACAAAAAAGGAAAGTGAAGTCAGACACAACTTATTTTTTAGAAAGTGGTGAGCACACAGCAGCACTTGTTAAACATGCACTTTTTTATACTTGACACCAAACGAAGTCGGAAATGTGTCTCTAATTTCCCGAAAAACTGCAGTTGGGACAGATGTTCCTCCAAAGTTTGTCCTGACGACTCCTTTTACATTTACATTTACCAAAAACCTACACGCACGCACCCACGCCAACCGCCGATGTATGTACACATCTTTTTTTCTACGTAATAATGAGTTGGATGCGAGTAGCATATTGCGTATAGCCCATTTTATTCCAGAGAGAAGAATTTTAAAACTTCAAAATATTCAAATGAGCCCATTACACCTATCTACTATAGAGTCCTGCACACAAAGCTGGAGAGGAAAATGATGAGGAAAATAATGGAAAATAGGAGGGGGACAATTTCTGTAAAATTCTTGTCTCCACCAAAAATCTAATTCCCGAAACGACATTATCGCTATCTTTCAAAGTACAAAGTTCTCCAGCACAATGAGTGGAGGAGCTAACGTTAGCTCTCAATTTTTTATGGTTATTAATTAGGAGCACATGACAAAACTACTGTGCTGTATGTATATGGATACATGCACGCAGCACACCCAAGAAATAATTAGTATTCCGTGTGCAAAAATTTACTACGAAACAAAAGGAAGGGAAACGTGATGCGCCTTCTTGATATCATCATCATAGAACCAACACACACACACACAATGCCTCTCGGTACCATCTGCACTACAAGACAATGGTGAAAAAATCAAAGTTTTGTTCCGAGAATGGAGCATACATCCTGCACACACAATAACAGGGAAAAAGAAGACAACTTATCGTGGATTACCATTCAGTCACACAAATTCCATACATCAGCAGCGCTCCTTGCTACACACGTTTATGTGACTTGGTTGGGTGATGATAACAAAGATGCGATGATGTGAGGGATATACATACATAAATATAATCGCTCCATTTTACTTTTTATTCAAGGAGAAGGAATTTAGCCATTGAAATTGGGAAGAACCAAAACGGCCAGCCATTTCCTATTGTTTCCGGGAAAGGAATTTTGCTCAACAAAATTTTCATTAAACAGAAGCAGCATTGCCTCCAGAAAACAATACAGCATGCTACCATGTACCACCCACGTGCATCACACAGTCCATAATTTTTATACGATGGATGAAAACCTAGAATTTTTTCAATCTGAAGTACTTAGGTATACACTCTGACGCCACTTCCATTTTACCGGCGGCGTCGTGGTCCTTCCTTTCGTCCGGAGGACTTATTCTTTCTTTAAAAAAACTCATCATCAAAATGGAAGGAAGCAGTCTTTTCTTCATCAGAAAAGGCAGAGCTTTAAGATAAGCTTGAGGAAAAGGAAGTAGAAAGCTTTTTATTAATGCCTCCAAAAGAAAGATGGATGATGGAGGGCGCGTCAAAAAGAACAAAGGGCCTGAAAAAATATGAAAATCCTCATTCTTGAAAAAAATATGGCGCGGAAGTGCGAAATATTATGCTTACCATATCTTGCGTGTCAATTGAATAAATAATGGAGCAAAGTGCTTTCAAATGAAAGGAGGCAGATAAGCTTTTAGCGAGAAAAAAAATCATAATTATTGCTCCACTTACCATTTTGCTGTTGCTGCTGCTGCTGCTCCCGATGACGATGAGCACCGCGGGCTTGCTTCACCACTGAAATGTTAGCTTTCTCTATGAAAATGGATTTGAGCAGATCCAGCTCATCCGAGAGCTCCAAATCCACTTCACCAAAGTATTCCGGATCTGTGGGCCATACTTCTCTGGAAGCAGCAGACGAAACATTATGGAGCATTAATGAGAGCATGAAAATCAATATTGAAAAAAGGATCAGCCATTCCCGCAGCTTTAAAAAAATTAATTCCACTTTTGTACGAAAAAAGTACGAGCTTAACATGTGTGTATATTATATTCCTCCTTATTCGCTTTTGGATTTTTCGGGTTTTTTTCTCATTTATCTATAAAAAATTAATCTACATAGACGCGAAGGATAAGACGCAAATCTCATTTTGGAAATATGAATACAAAATGTGGGACGTTTTGTTGAAGCGGTCATGCAGATTCTCATATTTCTGGACACAATTTAGCTTGGCACCATAATCCATTTCCTTCATTTTACAAATGTTTCATCTTCCTTTCCTCAATTCTTATTTCCAAAAGGTCTACAGGAAACTCAACCTTTTTTTTGTGGACACAAACTTGACTTTGTGCATTCAATCCCGACAATATTTTTCCTGGGCTCATAACTTGCTCATGAAATCTAATCTCTTCCAGGCTATTTTTTTGTGCACAATAATGTTTACGTATGAAATATTATTCACATGTTTACTCAAATATTATAGACACATTATTATTACATGAGCACATTTTTTCGAACAATACAAACAACAAACTGTTATTACTATACGTTCGTGTGTGCACCCATCCTGTTAAACTTTATGGTGGCTCATCGTATTATAAAAAATGTACACATAATATTCCGATATCATAACTGTCATCATTTTTAACGTGCTCCGTAATATTTGTGTTCAACTAAACATAACGAGTTTTTGCTCCGTCATAACATAACATAACATAACAACAAGAAGGAAAAAAACGACCACACAAGGGCCGTCATGTTTGTTATGGTCCACACGACAAAAAGATAAGATTCATAACCGTAATATCATCTAATAAAAATTTACTCCGAGCAATAAAGTATTAAAGGATAAGTGACGATGACAGAAGTGATTTTTTTCTGGACACAAAAGAAAGTCGCGGGTTAAAAAACTTCACATATTTTCTGCCTCTTCGTGAAGTAAAGGCTTTATAAGCAGCACCTTGGAATATTATTATGACATGAACATTATTATCTAGAAATTTTGTTTGACAACAGAAAACTAATAAGAACACATAATAATAATTTTTAACACGCTGATAAAAAGCTCAACCCTAAAAAACCTCAAAAAAATATGACTCCACATTTTCCCCTCCTGATAAGCCACACAAAAAAACCACACGTTTTACGCACACGACTTTCCTTTCTTCTGGAATATTAAATTAAAAAGAGCCTACAACAACTTCCTCATTTTTTAAATTGAAAATGTCGCCACAAAAAACATTCATGCCCTCATCGTTTTGGGAATTTTTGGACACATTCTGCTAAGCAATTTAAAACGAAGGAGAAAATCATTTTGAAACCTAATAATTTCTACTATCACCTGACCCGCTTCAAATAAGAATATCTATGAATCAGCAAAAGAAATATATGTACTCACTCAAACACTTCCATCTTTTAAAAACGCTAATACTACTCCTGAACCCTTGAAAAATAAACTGCTTTGTGAAGTGCTAGCGTAGCCAGTTCCGTTTAATACAATCATGCACACACACGCGCACATATCCACCAAAAAAAGTCAAAGTCAACTGTTCGTAATGGCCCAGCTTTCGCCAAAAAATATAAAGATATCAAACTCAACTCAACTGTCGCTTGGATAGCAAACCTTTTTGCAATAAAAATAACCTTAACACACACACATAAGCACCTATCCACGTCTGCTCGCAACTATTCCAGACAAAAATTATGGAGCTTGGATTCTCTCTTTCGCTGGAGAAGGAACAAAATATTTCTCTCTGCAATTTTTTTATAATAATCCTCTTTCCTGTTCAATATAGCAGTATTATATGCTCGCGCTCGTCGTCGTCGTGTTTTGAACTTGCGCCAACTTCCATGTTTTTAATACACTTTTAATATTATTATTACTGTAAGTGGATATATGCTCCATTCGTAAAAAACTCGTTTTATAATATCATTTGGATGGACTATATTTATCCAACTAAGTAATGCTATTTAGGTTATGTCAACTTCCCATGCATAACCTTTTGCACATGAGAGCAGAAAAAAAACTTTTTCGGAGAAGCGGTGACTCCAGAGACTGTGTCCTTTTTCTTGCTCTCTTCTCTCTGCTTCGCTGACAAAATAGATAGGAAAAATATGGAGCAATAAGGGACTCAATAAATTGGCAAAACATATTCCTGCGAATCCCACCACGACCTCCCATATCCAGGAAAGAACCTTATCTATTTTTAAGAAAAAAAAATGCTCTTTAATTTCGCATTCACAGAAATTATCCATGAAACTAGTTCAAATATTTCTGCTCCTAAAATCCTACGCGATCATTATTATGAGTCAAGGAAAGCAGGCAAGGCTTGCTTATCAAGGAAACTCTCCGCCTTGCGCTTTTCTTCAAACGTCGTATGCAAAAAATATGAAACTCTTTTGGACACGCCTCATAAATTTGCTCATTCAAATTAGCATTTGAATAAAAAAAGTGGACGCCAATCCTTTTCATGCATTATACATACCTGCAGATTCAAATCTTTTAAATTTATGATCGACCCAACTTAAAAGATTTGCAGGGAACGAGTAACGAGATACATCAACAGAACCCAATAAACTCGGAACAAAATATCTATGATAACAACAAAATTGTTTTACTTCTCAACAATTTTATTATTCCAACTTTCATCTCATCTATCCTGTGTCTTCCCTACCTTTTTGGTGACATTTTTTTTCACGAGAGCAGCCATCCATATTCCTTTTCATCTCGCTACATTTTTACTTACTCCTCACCTCCCATTTTTCCACCCTTTTTCATCAAAACCTTGGAGCACAACGACAACATAACAAAGGCTTATCTATGAATATAAAGTGTATTCAAAATGAAATATATATTCGCCGGCCCAACCATCCCTATTTTTCTAGTTTTTTATTACAACTCTCAAGGAGAAATGCTTGTAGCAGTGACATGATTTGAATTAAAATTATCTTCCATTTTTTTGCCCTTTACGCCTCTCTGAATAAATAGACTTGTGTGCATTTATTCCTTTAGTAGTTCATTCAATTCTAGGAAAGTGTCAAGAGTCATCTTCCCACATCTTAGAGGAAAGAAATAATAAAAATGCATGAACAATGCTCCATGCACCACCCAAGTTCTAGTACTGTGTCGTCTTGTCTCTTGCATCAAAATGATATCATGTCAGAGCAGAGACGAAAATATCATTCTTGTCAGCACCATCAAATCAACATTTTTTTCTTGAGAGCACTACTACTCTCCTCTGTGCACCAAGAGGAAACGGGAGGTCTTCGGAGGAAACAAAAAATTGGTAATAAAAATGGAAAAAAAATAAAATTGTATAGGAAAGTAAGTAGAGTTCATTCAGAAATATATGTAGTTTCTCAGTAATGGTGTTTCATGCCGATATCCGATTTTTATGCACCATGTTATCCTTTATTATGTTCCCTTTTTTCTTTCTCTTGTTTTCCTCCCCCTTCCTTCCTTTCCCGTTTGTTGCCTTCATGACTTCGATATTTAATTCTCACTATGAAAAAAAAGAAAACGGTGCATGTGTGTAGATATTGCATGTGCGCAGGTATTTATTTAGGGATACATAATATTGTTGCTGCTCCGCACACACATTCTACTTATTGTTGTAGTAGTACCATCTTATCAAAAAAAAATGTGAACAATGTAAAAGTGAAAGAGCGAAACATCACGAGGAGAGGAAAGGAAGAAGGGGAAACTTTTCCCATCCAATTCCATATGCATATATATGGACACAAAGTACACACTCTCACACAAAAACTGCATCATTATTTAAAGACGACGGAGAAACAACTCCAGAGAAGAAGAAAAAAAAGCTCTTTTGGTGCATTGAAGTTTACTCCAATGTGGCAATATTATGTCCAAAAAAATAACACAAGAAAATATACACACATTCTCTTGAAAAATATATCCACCTCACTCCGCACTAACTACATTGAAGACGGAAAGAGGAGGGTTATCATGAAGAAGAAAACTTCGCTTGTATACATGTAGCATTTTCCCCTTTTTTCCTCAACTTTTATTCACTCTTTCCTGTCGTACACTTTTTCTTGAAGTAAATGGAGTTATATGACTCGACATGTCCATGAATCTGGATGATCACATCAGAAAAGAGAGGAAAAAAGTGTGCACAAACTCTCCTCTTCTCTCAAGAGTTAACCATGTATATTCTTTCACAAGAGTATTGGAGAAGTGCCTGGCTAATGGTTATTGAAGTGGTCTGGCTTCTTGTAAATAAAACGTAACTAAGTCAAGTCTCCTTATATTTTTTAGTGGGACGGTGGTGGTGCTCCCAAAAAAAATTCCAAAGCCACCTTTCGTTATTACCTCCAAAAAAAGAAGTAACTTTTTTTTCGTGTGCACCACTGTTGCTATTGAATAAAAGAATGGGGAAAGCGATTGCATATTGCATTGGTTTGATCTTTTTTCGATGATGATGATGATTTTTTTTCCTGGAGAAAAAAAAGTTCTTGACTGGAATATAGATTGGCTATGTGTACCTATATAAAAGTCAAATTATGTACCTACCTACATCCATTATTTCGCCTTGCAGCTGTGTGTGCAGCTCCGCGGTTGAATTCTCTTTTTTTCTATTATGTCGGTAGTGGAGCTTTTTTTTTTTAAAAAAAAAGGGTTTTCCCCTCATTGTTTTTATTAAGTATTATGAGGATTTCACTTTTCCCAAACTTTTTTTTTCATTTTCTACTACCTTGCCTCTCGGTGCAACTAACTTATCAATAATCAAAGCATGATTCGGATTGGGCTTGGGTTTTTTTGGCCTTGGCTCTTTTTTTGGCTCATTGACTCTAATTTTTATGAGAGCGCTCTTAATTAAATTCCCTTACGTTCGGAGGGAGAATTATACGTGATGAATAAAAAAATGGCGGTCGTGTTTTTTTTTCGGAAAACATTTTAATAAACTTTCCCCATTATCATGCTAAACGAACTCCAGCGAAAAGAAAGTTGTTCTCGAACGGTTGTCAATTAAAGTCACATTTAGTTTTTTTCCAAAAGGAACAAAAATAATATTAATGGAGATTTTAGCAAAGAAAAGGGGATATATTTTTCAAGAATAAAATCTACAAAAGTAATCCATAATTTTTTTCAACTTGTTCAAGTGCACCTGACCATAAATGATCAAGCTTCCTTTCATTCTGAGAAAATAAATATGCACGCAAATATATAATCATATCTGATGAAAAGGGATTTTTTTGGACCACCTCTTTTTTTAAAAACCTTCTCATTCAGCAGAATTCGTTTTGAAGCCTGTCATGATCCTTTTTGTAAAAATACAAGTGAATGGGTTGTATGACGCATGTGTGTGCAGTAAACCGGAAAAGTGAAATTGGACCAGCCTCATTTTTATTTTCAGCTACCTATATTTCTGGGTGAATTGGTCAGTGCGGAGCAAGTGATGCATAAAAATGGAAACTAATCGTCCGAAACTTTCTCATTCGCGATAACTCATTCGAGAAGGATATAAAGCATTTTTTTCTCCTTCAAGGCAGAGCCACGTAAGTACAACCTGCATTAATAATAATAAATGCGGAGGAGCGACCATATTTCAGCCTGGATTCTTATTACAAAAAAATAGTTCCTTCTGGACACAATGGCCGCCTTTTGGTAAAGAGGAAATATGCATGGCTTCCAGGGTTGTCCATGCGCTGAATAAATTATTTTTTGAAGGAGAATTTTTTTTTAATTTTGGGCTAACCTCGCTGCCCGAAGCAACATTCCGGCTTCCTTGAACTGACCCGTGTGCAAAAAGACGGCGATTCTCTCCACAGCGGTGCCTCTGTTTAAATAAAAAAATACAAGAAAATTATTAAAAAATATTTTCATCATTCTCAAGGTTTGAAAATTGTAAAAAAAAATTGACCCTGGTTTCACATAACAAGAATACTTACCACACCGGCCAACCTTCGAACGATAATCGTGACACAAACTAAAAATAACCTACATACATTCATGATACAACTAACGTTCTCCAAAACAATTAAAATTTAAATCGGTTTAAAAAAGTAAATCCTCTTCATTGTCAGAGAATGAGGCAACCATGCGACATAAATTCGTCTCCTTCTTCTCTAAGATTTTACTTTTTGTATCACGTGCCTCTTCTCGCATGGATGAGTGTTAACTGAGAGGAAGAAAATGTATAAGACACACACACGAATGCAGAGGAGATGAGTGGCAAGGAACATGGAATGACTTTTACTTTTCTTTTTTTTTTGAAGTCCCCATTCACTCTCGCGGATGCATCTGCGAGAATGAAGGGAAAAGCGTCCACACAGAAAAAAAAACTCTGTGTGCATGTGTGTGAGAAAATAAAACAGCTTAAATAAATATCTGTACACACAGACACTCAACCTGATTCTCAAAAGGATTTTCACTTCTCTCTTCTCCGCATTTTGGTGTCCAGCTCTTCAAGAATAAAAATTTCTCTAGCGCACTCCTCCATTTTTTTTCATCAAATATAAGTAATCAAAGCGCCTCTCGTTCGCGTTCCTTAATGAAAAGCTTTTTTTATGTCCTGCACTCTTCTCTCAACATAACTCATAAAGAAGAAGCTTCTTTTTTTCCTTTCTCCTCCTCAAAAAAATATTTTTCCGTGCGCTAATCCTTTCCTTTCTTCCCCAAAAAGCCTTTTTTCACGTTTGGTTGGACACAGAACAAAAAATTGTAGTATAGAATCCAAAGTCATCCACGTGCTCCATAATACTATTCTTCTTTCCATTTCTCTTGTCTTTTTTTCAAACTGGCCTAGAAACGTGTGAGTAATCCATTTAGCGCAAAAAGAAAAAAGATGCAAGCCATTGCCTTCCTTCAAGATACTTTTCCATCTATCTTCCTCAACTCCGCCATTTTCGCTGGAGAGGTCCAAACAAAGTATTTACAGACACATAAAAAAATATTGGAGACGTCCAAATATATCGTCTCAATTTTTGTTTTCTCATCCTCTCAGCACTATAAGTTTCCTGTCGATATTATAATGTAATGAAAGAATGTAGGTAACAATAAAATGGACACATTGACAATAACCGTAACTTAGAGAATTATGGACACACATTGTTATACAATCCTATATATATTCATTTCTGCATATTTCTTTCAACCAAATGATATGGTGAAAAGCCGAAAGAAACTTTTCTGTTCTGAGAAGCGAACACCCATCATCAACATGAAAAAAAAAAACTCTTTCTGACAAGAACAAAAAAATGTTATAATAATAATTGAGCACTCCTTTCTCTTTCCCGACTAATGTGCACAGATTGACTCTAATGCTAACAAGTTACGCTAAAACTTATACACTAATACTTGGAGCTATCTAGATAAAAAATAACTTTTTTATGTTCCTCTTTCCCATTCGCAAAAAAAAAAGAATCACTTCATCCCACTTTCCTTCTCCCTCTTAATATTATTTTTATACGAGTGTGTCCATTTATTTGCAAAAACGGAGAAATAAAAAAAAATATCATCTTCTCCAACGAAAAAGAAGAAGAAAGAAGAGTTGGAAAACAAACAAAAGAGAATGAGATGTATAAACGAATTTTATTTTCTTTTGTGAACACGCGGTCATAGTATGTCCATGATTCTCTCTTCTCTTCTCTAGAGTAGTGAGAACAGGATGGATGGAATGATTGTTGTAAGTAAAAGGGAAAACTCAAACTGAACAAACTGCTCCATAAGTAATTCTTCTTTTTCCGCAGCTACTTTTTTCCCATCTTTATTATCATCCAAGGGATTTATGAACTTTTACTAGTGTTCTACCGGCTACACCGCAACACATTACATCTTCCACGAAAGTAAACTCGGGCTGGAGCTATGTGCTCAAAAAAAGAATGAAACGACCCTCATCTTCGCGGAGAAAACGAGAAGGAACGGGGTAATACTTCATTATTGTTGGAATGTACCAAGATGAAGAATTTCCTCATAAAGAAATTCTCTGGTGGGTCACACTTTCTCAGAAATATAGTTTTCTTGTCTTCAGAGATGATTCTAGACTTATCTGCGGGAACTCTCGTGTAGTTACTAATCTTGAACTAAAAAGGAAGCGAGAGTAAGAAATGGAGCACCATACCAGCTCGATTAAATAGTGACACAACTTTCCACACCAAAAAAAAAATAAATAAAAATAGAGTTTCATATACAACTTCCAGTGCTTTAAATTATCCACACACTAAAACGTAGTATCCACTTTCAGATAAGCAAATCACACAGAACAACAACAAAAAATAAGATTTGAATTTGGGCAACAACAAGAAAAAAAAATAATAAAATAAAAAAATTCCCAGCAATAAAAACAAAGACAGGAAACAAATATTTGATTAGAAACAGACACAAAAATACACGAAAAGAATATCAAATATGGCTAAATAGATTTTTTATCATCAACTTGGGATCCTTCTTTTACGAGAAAGGAATACATCCGATCCCCCCAAAAAAAGATGGAACTGGTAAAAACCGGAAAAAAATAAGAGAAGCAGAAGGAAACCAACAAAAAATTGTTCTTCTTTACTTTTCCACTAAAAACGGATCGCAGCTGAGGTCGTCATAAAAAAATTGAGGACAAAACCAAACAAAAAAAAAACTAGTTTCGCAAAAAAAATTCCAAGAGCAAATTTTTTTGTGATATTTTTCATTACAAACTTTATTGCAAGAATGCATGCATTTCTTTCCCAGAAAAAAAAAGAATTTATTTTGTTACATGCCAGATCCGATTTCCCCTTGTTCGTTAAAGTATGTAAATCAATTGCAAAACAGGGCAGAAGATACAGATAAGATTCTCAAGGAAAACAAAACAATAAAAAAAGGTTGAAACCAAAGGATTCAGGTCTGATCCAAAAAAAATACGGTAGCTTTTTTTCTCTGGAATTTTTAATAAGAAAAGGTCGACCTTCCTCCACATATTTACAACTTTTTTTCTACCCAAAACAATCTTCCCTTCTGCTTTCATTATCCAATCATCTCCATTTTTTCGAGGAGACTTGCACACAGTTTTTGGGTAAAGCATTAGGCAAAGTTTTGAGTCAAGTACCTCCACTCTTCCAGCAAAGAGCAGCATCCACTTTAGTTTACTTTTTTTCTGTGAATGAATCAATGAATGAGTCTACTTGAGTGCACACCACCAGACCAAAGAGAAAAGCAGACAGGCACTTTTTTGCACCATAATTCTTTTGTAGTGCCCTCATGAAAATAAAAAAACCTATCTCTTGTGAAGTGAGGACAGCCGGAGGGCTGCAGGCATTGCATGGCAGCCAATCTTTTTTTAAATGCCGACTATTTTCCAAACCATTTTTTGTTCTCCAAGTGTAAAAAAACTTAAGTAAGAAATAATGATATAATATTCCTCTGCTCCATAATATTCTCAAGTGCACCTAACCCACCTCCACAGACAGACACACAGACACTCCATTTCTTCCAGTATTACGATTACTTACTTCTGATCATCGATCGGCACATCAGACGCAGCATCGAATGGAATCACATTCGCAGTTGTGATGTAGCCACCACCATCACCACCACCTTCCTCATCGTTGTTGGCACCACCACGAGCAGAACCACTCTTCCCCACTTCTTCGCCTTCTCCAGTTTCCGGCAATTCACTTCGCCCTGATGATGATAAAAGAGCAGATGAGATTTCGCCGGAAACGTGGGCTGCCCAAGCCTCTTCCAACTCCGATGAGCTCAGTGCCTTGGCTGCTTTCGGTGGTGCGGCTGCTGCAGAAGCTTCCCCTTCACCTCGTCGAGCTTTCTTCTTTCTCTTCGACTCTAAAAAAATAAGGACACAATATTCCATTATTATAGGAGCAGCACATTATATCAAAAAAATTGTATAACAAGGACAAAAGAAAAAAATGAACACGTTATTTTGCAATTTTTTCCTCGTAATTTTCACCCTACCGCTGCTGCACCACAGCACAGCAAAGTTCCATAGTTTCTCTTTTTTCTGGAGCTTCCCTTTTTTTCTAAAAGATGAAGCCAAAAAAATGGATGCTCATAATGTAAGATTGTAGTGCACTTATTTCGTATTTTTTCCAGCTCATTGTCGGCTTCTCCTTGCCAAGAAAGATTTTCTCCGCTTTTTTCCGCCGTCTTTTTCGTCTCTTTGTATTCTCTTCACAGAACCGTGATTTCAAACTGAAAAAGCTCCGTGGAAAAAAATGAAAGGATTTTTTTGAGTTGGAATTGTGTGGAGGCACGTTTGCAAGATAAAAAGAGGAAAATCTTGTATTTATTTTATTGTGGTTTTTTTTCTTGGCCAGTACTAGCACTTGGTTGAAGAAGAAAAGGAGCAGAAGAGAGAAATATCATTTTTATATTACCTTTTTCTTGTGCTCCATTTTTTCTCATTTTTTTTTAAACAAAAAAGTATGAAATACGGGAGAGGTATGTACATATGAATAAGGTATCTTGGTCAACTACGAAAAAAAGTGAAACAATGTTCCGATTTTTTTTCAAACTTCTTTTCCTTCTTAAAAGATTTCCAGCATCCATATTACTTTTGTTCCAAAAGAACTCGGTGCACTTTCAATTTTTTTGTTCGAGTTTTTTTCTGCTTTTCCCCATTCTCATACTTTTCTTGCAAAAAATATACTGCTCCATTTTCTTGTTTCAAATGGCCCACTTCGTTTCATCTCAATGTCTGAGTGTAAACTTATATTGAGACAATAATAATAATTTGTTGTACATGATTTTTCGCTTCCCCTTTTTTCCCTCTCAATACGCATATTTTTTTATTATGTTTATTTCCGAGTGAATTGCAGAGTCATTTACTTTTATGTAAATGATCCTGATACATCTCTCTACTAAATATGTACACAACTGGTAAATACACAGCAACATAACATATTCCTGTATTTGCCTCAATTTTTCCAGTCAACACCTCCATCAGCAACTCTCGCCATAAACAACAGTACTAAAAGGTCTCCAACATTTTTTTCCATTTATGCTTTCCTCTTTTTTTTCTCTTTTTGAAAAACATATTTTAACTATTGCGTATAAAAATATATAGGTCAAAGAGTAAGTTACTCTTGTTCCAAACAACAAAAAACGAGCATATTATGCAACGTGTGTGGGTCCATTTTCAAGAGTTTCCGCACAACCTCCATAAATAAAGGAGGATATTATTTGTGCACAAAACAGGAAATCACACACACACGCCTCCATCCAAAATACGTTTATAATGGACTCGATTTTTCCTGTAAGGACCCTTCTCCTTTTTTGTATCAAAGGCTTGTTTTTGCATCACTTTCTCAGCAAATAATGCGCACAAAAAACGAGAATCTAACGTCATGTTTCCCTTTTTTCCTGGTAATTCCTTTCTTTTTTTCCTAAAAAGAAGTCAAATTTCCCACGACGAAAACGACACTCAAAAATACAAAAAAAGAATCTTCTTTTCTACAAGAACAAGGCCACTCACACTCACTTTCCTTCACTCCAGATTTTTTTTTTCCTTTCTTATGACTTGAGAATATTCTGTAAGTCAGTGTGGAGAGCATATACGTATCTCCTTGAAAAAGGGTACTTTTCCCGGAATACTTTTTTCGGGAAGGCACTTAACTTGTGTTTCTGTCAATCTCAGTTGAGTGAGAAAAAGTAGAAAATCGGTAAGATCTTATCATTTCGTGGTGATCCTTGAAAAAAATATATACATACAAGCATGCATGTTATTTGTATATTTCACATGAAAAATTCACTCCGTGTGATTTTTGAAAGTATAAAAAAAGAGAGAAAGTGAACATTTCTCGTGTTGCCTATCCTCCTTTCCACTTTTTTTCCTTAAAAAAATAACACCGCCCTTTTCTGTCAACTTCCTTTTCGACGCTTTCCTAAGAAAAAAAGAGAGCCATCATCGCCATCAAGTTTCGTCATCCTATTTTTTCTGTATTATGTGTGAGAGCAACTACAAAACTTCAAACTTCACTTCTTATTTTTCTCTCCAGAAAAAAAAACCAGCTGAAGCAGGGTAAATGCAAGGAGGAGATGCGATGTGATTCCAGTCGGTCGTCAGTAACCATTTCATATCATCAGATCACACATTCCATAAAAAAGAAAGTCAGGGAAAAAAGGAGGATATTAGTCGAACGGAGGAAGAAGTAGAAAAAAATTACATATTCCTGCATGCGTGCTTATACAGAGTTATGCCTACATACATGTGTGCAGATATTCTTATATGACTACTATTATTACCCGAGAACTGGGAACGAAAGTGGAAGGTTCTTTTGAGAAATTGAAAGTGGAATCGATTTTTAAAACATTGTCGTTATATGTCCTGTTCGACGATGTTGCCATCGCCTTCCCTGTCGCCCTTTTCGCCTCTTTTTATCAGCCTGCCAAAAATATTTTTTCAACTCTGTTCTCGCCTTTTTTCACCCTTTTTTCTGGAGAGAAAAGGGAAGCTCTGGAGATCCAGAAATATATTTGACTAGATTATTAAATTTACAACTGCCACCATCTTCTCCGAATTCTCTCTACTTTTACTATTTCGTCATAGAAGATGAAATAAAAAAAATTGCTTCTTTTGATTATCATCATGCTTGATGTTCATATATTCCGAGTGCTTATCATCATACTTTCCAAATTATTATACATATTTTTTGTACACACTTGTGAAACTGATGACCAGAATCTAATCACTAATTTATTGCCTGCAATAAAACACTAGCTCCAAAAAAGCCAAACATCACCTTCTGATAAGCACCCTCATACATCCAAAAATGGTGCAGCGTTCCAACTCTTCGCCCTTGAAAATACTGAAAAACAAGAAGTGGCCGTAGATACTGAGGAAATCACCATTTTCGGAACCCATTCACGATCTCATTTTTTATTACTTACTACATAGGTGCACTGGCAAAATACCCAACTACGCAAACTAAACTAAAATCTTTTTCGCAAAAAAAAACATCCACCACCAAACGTGCATGAGACATGCATGCAAGTGAAGTACCTAAGTTTACACGTTTTTTAAGTGCTCCACTAAACAAGTCAAAGTTTATGTGGACGTGACTGTTGTCCGTATCTCCACTTTTTATGCACTTCAGTTCACTTCCAAAATATTGCAGCAGAAAAAAACGACTATGAAGAGAAGGAGCAAAGAAAATGCCTTATCTTTTTTATAGTGTTCGTTTCGTGACTGTGTTACGTTCTGAAAAAAAGTACCTCTTCTTCTCATTTCTGTTAATCATTTCATTACACTTTTTTGTGAATAAAAACCCCAAAAAAGGTGTCTCAGAAGCGACAACATAATTTACTTCACAACTTTTTTTTCTCAAAAAGCGAAATCACAACTTTAGAAAACCGAAAACGGGTCTCTTGAATGAAATCTAAAAAATGCATCACATGTGATCCTTCCCGGTTTTTTTTTTACTTTTACTTTTTTGCTTTTTGAAATGCTGCCATAAACGGACACAATGTATTAATGACCACACACATCCCTTATACCATAATGCATCATCACGTTTACTTCCTCACAAAATAAAAATGAAAATCTCAGGAGCATGATGCATCGCAAAAAACTATAAGTACGAAACAAAGTTAAGTAAAGTAGGAAACTGTCTGAAGAAATTTTTTCGTTGTCACTTCACATTACATAATATCCATTCCCTCGTCGACTCGTATATATATTTTTTGCTCCACCAAACACAAAGACAAATATTGGAGATTCTAGGGAACGGCAAAAATAAATAATAATATGGTTACGTTACAGCAGTCGCGTAATACTATCATCCTATTACTCTATTATTATATAAGTGTGCTCCACTTGGTACAACTCTCCTTTTTCCTAGGAAAAAAATATTTTTTTCATATTACTTCTCCAGTCAAAAAGTCAAGCATTTCTCCTTTTTCTGTTGTTGACCCGACCCAAAAAGTTGTTCCATTGTGAGTGTCACTTCTTTCATTCATCCCATTTCTATATATATATGTATTTGCTCCATGTGAAAATTACATCCTCCTCTCTGAAGAAACGAGCTTATCTTCCCGGTTTCCGCTTGTTTCTTTCTCCAGAAAATAAGCAATCTTCCTAAACATACGTTCAAACCAAGAGTGAGAAAAAGGAGAAGGAAGTCCTTTGCCAATTTTTTTTTCTTCTCTCAACAAAAAAAGAGAATCTCCTCCACTGTTTCCCTTATATTTTTTTCTCACATAGAAAAAAATGAATTGCACACAACTACAAAGAGTACATAACGCTACTACTACAGCACCACCACAGAAATAAAAAAAATTCATCCTTTTCTTCTTCTTCTTCCCTCCAAAAAACCTACGTCCTGGAACGAAAAAATATTTTTAAAAAACCCTTTCCCAAACTCAACCAAGCACAGGAGGAACTTGAAAACCAGACAAGAAAAGGACACGACCCGTGTGAAATATATATTTTCCCCCTTGCTTTCTCCTTTCTCCAGTATTTTTTGTGTCCTTCAAAAAAATATTCTCCGAGCCACCTCGTTACTTTCGCCCAAAACACATATCCAAACACACACATGCACACTATTTCAAGTTGGCACTCTCAAAAAAAAAAAGAAAATATCCAACCGACCAAAAATTCTACACACTCGTTGTAAATGGATGATTCCTTCTATTCTAAAAAGTAAGTATTTAGAGACCCGCTCCAATCTTTACGGAGCATGTTATCTAGCTACATTTTCTGGTGCACTCACTTGACTCTCCATTACGGACACATTGAATTTCTGCGTCTCTCAAACATAGAAAAAGAAATAGTGGAGAGGCGAGCAAGGAAGTACAAAAAAGAAAGCACATTTTTTCTCATCTCATGTGCACATCACATTCACACTCCATGTAATTTAGCTGACAGAAAAATGGTCTCCTTTTTCCTCTTCTGTGCTGCTGCTGTTCCAGGCTTGTTACAAACTTTTTTCTTGCCTCCTTCCTTCCTCCTTTTTTTTAAAAAAATATAATGTTCTGAAGAGACCAGAGAGCATCACACGGTACATAAGTAGGATTCCTCTCTTTTTTGTGCTCCATCCAGCTGCTTGCTTCTGAAGAGAGAGAAATCAGTGGAGGGAAAAAATGCGTCTGTTTATTCTGTGAGTCCGTTTTCCAAGCGGGTTTCCTTCCACTATATTTTCTTTAAAAAATGGTGACTGTTCTTAAATCCATAAAAATGATGCCCAGAGCTTACTTATCTCTCTCTTTTTGGATTTTGGGATGTGCACATTTTTGTGCTGCTGTTGCTGTTATGTTTTTTGTGGAAAAATGTTGGGACGCTGCCGCCGGTCACACAATGCTACTGCAAGTCGTCGAACAAAGCATACAAAGATGCTTCCTAGCGTTCCACTTCCATATAATCATATATCTACGAAGTTAAACTGTGGAGTAGTGCTAGAAATAATGGAGGTGGTCAAATTACATAATAATATATTGTTTGCACTGCAGCGGTGCATTTTTTCTCTCTCTTATCCTCCTAGTTGCAGGACAAAAAGTACAAGCGCATGAAAAGCCCCCTTATTTATGTAACTGTGTCCATAATAAAATGAATCCCAGAGGCAGTTAGAACTGCACATTTAGAGAAAATAAAAAACGCCTCCTCTCTGTCTATGCTGCAGGCTTGCTTAATGGGACAGTTTTTTTTCTGTAGTGTGTGTGTGCATGTTATTTTTTTGTCTTCTGTAATAAAATATAGCAGGAATAAAAAAAGGGAACACAAAATTCTACTAATAAATAGCTCTCTGGAAAGGAACAACACAAAGTGATTCAGAAACACAACGAAATGCACACAAACATAATATGACAATGGATATCACTTCGCCTTGTTCCAAAAAAAATAAAGTGTGAAGACAAAAGATCCAGAGCTAGAGCTTTATACATAAAAATATATACAAAAAGGGGAGAAAACAAACGGAAGAGACGACAGGGTTCCCTTTTTCCAGAATCAGAAATATGGAGACAGGAGAAAAATACCAAAACAATATGGCCTGCATTCATGGAGGAGGATGTAGTATGCATTGGAGTGAAACAAAAAAAGACGTTTGCAATGTATCCATTTTTTGTTTCCTTTCTCCTTTTCTCTGAGTCTGGATTATAATAATACGACCCGGATGAATTTCTGGATATTGTATTTGTCCCCGAGAAAATAGATCCTTTTTTTCTTGTTTCTTTCAACGACGCATTTAATAAACATCCTCCCTTCTTCTTTTTTTCCAGAAATGGAACCGAACCACATTCATACATTTTTTTCTGGATCTTTGCTCCCCCGCAAAATATACATATATGGACACAAAAGCTTAAGGAACAAAAAAGTGTTGTAATATTCTAGGATCCAAAAAAACAGGAGAAAACAAAAATGTTCTTTTTCTCTTGCAGGAAGTGCACACAAAAAAGCAGACATTATTGAGCAGCGTGTGTGCCACAAGAAAAAAAAGTGAGTCTTCCGCCATCGAATAAATATATTTGACAGAGAAAAGAAGAAGATGAAAAAGCCTGGAAGCGGTTTCCTATCCTTTTTTCTAAACTTGCATGCATTTTTACCCTTCTTCAACTTCAACAAAAACAGACACGCGTATATCCTTTGTACACGCGCGGGAGTATCTTCACAGAAGAACAAGAAAAATGCACAGTTGGGGAACTTTTCTCTTATTTTTGTGTGTTTCATGATCATCATCATCTGTGCTCGTTACTCAACACCTCCTTCCTTTTCCTTCTTTCGCCTGCTTTTCTTCTCCATTTCACAATTTTTGTGGAGAGTAAGTGCCGTACCACTTCCCCAACCTTATCGCCACAACACCTGGCAACCACCTAACTAAAAAAGGCATTTCAACCAGCCACTTCACACATTCCTTCAAAATTTCTTTGCTCCAACACATTTTTTTCGCACGCCCACAAAAATATATATTCTGTTTGATCGCGGTTCAGTTCTGTGAGTTTTTTTTGGAGCACCACCTATATTGTGTCCATTATTTTTTTCTTAAATGATACTACAACAAAAGATCTGCTTGGTTCAACAATGAGAAAGAAGAAGATGGGAAACATCCTGACTCCGAAAATGAAAGAGCAAAATACACCAATTGGATGGAATGACGCAATAAGGCTCTCATCAATAATAGAGTAGACTAATTCCCGTTGTTGTAATCAGGAGAAAAAGGGCTATTAGGAAATTGGGACAGAAAAATAAAAACCCACACAGAGAGAGAAGGAATGATGATAAGATCCATATCATCAGCGGATTCAACATACGTACCTTTGGTCGATTTCCTCTTTTTCCCTTTGCACTTGATCATCACTCGTCGATGCTCGCCTGAGTAGTCTTGGAGCATCTTTAGAAATAAATGATTCGTTTCGATCAAGTCTTTCAAGTAAAGCCTGGAAATAAAGAGCATAAAAAATACATATCATCATCACATTAATCACCTCCTTCGGTAGATACCCACCGACCTTCTTTTTTCTTCGAAGATAATCATCATGATAATGACGGCTCGTTACGCTAACCCATGCTTTTATCATTTTTTTCTCTCTTGACAACTCACTTGGACAACTTGACAGGCTCGTAAGTTTGGAGGAGACCAAGACAGAGCTCCCGGTACTCAGGCAAATAGAAGACGTTCTGCTTAATGGCGCGTGACGCATCCTGCACCGCTTCTTCCTCCTCTCGGTCCATCCACATGAGTGTGAAGAGGAGCTCCTGATAAGCCTTGAGTGCGGTGTGTGCTCTCTTGGACCACAACGGAATTTTTTCCTTGTCGGTGACCATCATGCCTTGGTACTTATCCAGCATGCTCTGAACATAGTGGAAAGTATGGGTGGTAATGGTTTCCCGGACATGAAGTAAGTTGAACTCGTGGTGGGAGAGGAAAGAGGTGCAAAACTCTTTGAGGATGATTCTCACCGAAATTGTTGACCGTCGTGTGGGATCCTCCTCAACAATGGGCTTCCGGTTGGAGGCTACCCGCTTCCTCTTCTTCTTCGAGTCCAAGCTCAAGTCGGAGACGGACTGGATGGGTTTGTGACAAAGCATGTCGCGACCACTCGGTGCTTTCACGTCACGTAAAACATACGTCCCTCCAAACCGGGAGTGTCTGCTGGGGAGCTTCTGAACCTGAATAGCTTTGAGAACTGCCTCCTTCTCCCGCATTCGGATCAGCTCTCGCTCATCCTTCACTTTGTCGTCTTCATTGCGGGCCAGTTGGGTGCGAGCTAATTGCTCACCGGTTTGCTCTCTTAACATGCACGACATAATTTCCAAGACGAGCAGGGAAAACTCTTGGGTCGTGTCCGAGCTCGCGGTAAACAGAAGAAGGTCCACAATCCCGGATAAGTGCATCACGAGAAGAATCCGATCGTGGAGACTGGTATCATCATCCGCTCTCCGTTCCTCGGCAGGATCTGCAGGCACGTGGAGCACGTTCCTTATCAAAGTTAGGATTCGCTCAATTTTCAACTTGTCTTGCTCCATCCTCTTCTCCCAGTCCAGGTCCAGCAATTGCTTCAACTTGTCGGCCAACGCTTTCCATACCACTTTGTCCACAAATGCCTCCTTGTATGTGCGCAGGTGGCTTTCCAGCTGATTGTAGTGATTGAGGTATTTCTTATTCTTTGGCACCTCCTCGGCATAGAGGACGAGAGCAGGATACGTGAGGTTCATGAGGAGACGCAGGGCCACCTCCCAAACTTTCTCGTCCGTGCTGTAGTGCTTGAAGAGTGGTAATAAATCTCGACCAACGACTTGTGCTTGACCGAGAAGCCGCCGAGTGTTGTGGTCGTCATCATCCCGACGCAAATAGAGGATCAAGTCCTTCACGCAAACTGTGGAAAACGGACGAAAAATATATAAATCTCCAGTCAACCAAGATAATTCCCCGTCAATAACCCGAGCTAACTATCCAATTTATTTTTTGGAGCGCCAGCAACACAACATTCTTTTCTTTGACACCGTTGAAACAATCACTGTCATTAGGCAACAGCCAAGTCCTCAATCAATGTTCGCTACAAAAACTTTTACTCTTTTCGAGAGATATTCACACAAACTCCACAAAAAAACAACCATGGATCGCATGAGTATGTGTGTGTGTGTGCATGAATGAAAGTAAATGGTCGTCCACACAAATTATTATTATGTTACTCAAGTTTTTTTCTCCAAAAACAAAAAAACCTCACATTTTTCTCCCTTCCTCTTGGAAAAAAGGAGGAGAAAATTCCGATCATGAAAGATAACGCTGCTCAGTTGCACACACTCACACTCTACATGGATATACATATATCGTTTTTTATATTCCGCCCATACTTCTCTGGAGAAAGAAGACACGACCTTTCCGCTTTTATTCGCTCCCTCTTGAAAATTATTCTACAAATTACATACATGATCCTCTTCTTCCCCTTACTTCTTCCTTGTTACAATTTTTCAGACATTATATTTTCCTCTCGAGTATCTGAGCAAGAATATGTATTTTTTGGAGCAAGAGTCCATAAAAAAATTACCAGAACGCGAGAGAGAGAGAGAGAGGGAGCAAGCACATACTTTTCCTCTGAAGGATCAGCCTGCTTCTCTTTCTTGCAGGTTAAGCTGGTAATATTTTTGGTAGGGAAGAACCTGAAGGATATTCCTGGATTTAAAACCGTTTTATGGCAATAAACTAAACGATAATAATATTCTTTCTTGGTGGCTGGCTCGCTGGCGTACCTCCATTTCTTTCCAATTCATACTCTTCTCCTTTAAGGATCAATTCCAGCCGCATGAGACAAGGTATCTATCATGCTTTAAGAGGTTGATACATGAGGGCAGTTAACTCAATAGAGATATAGACACACATCTTCCGCGATGAGTATCACATAACATTATTACACACACACACTTGAAAATATAACAAATGGCATATATCGTCTCTGATCGTTTTCTTGAAACGCTCTGCAGAAAATGATTATTATCTTGTGTAGTCCAAGATATAATGCATCATCATAAAACAGTTATTGACCCCCAAATAATATCGGCTCATCCTTTTACACACGTTCTCATCTTTTTGGAGGAGGAAGAACAACGCTCCTCTCTCAAGCATTTTAACCTTTACTCCTTCGTAATAATAAAAAGTGACGTTTTCAAAGTCTTATCATTTGAAGCCCAGAGAGCTCAATAAATTGTTGAGAAGCTCGTACCTTCCCAGTCTGGCTCAGCAATATATTTCTCCTCACTGGCGAACCCGATCGACTCACAGGTCTTCAAAATTTCGGCTGTGTAGCGCGGATCCATATTTCTTAATTAGCTTCCTTCAGCACCAACGTTCAGGTCTAATTTAGTCACTTTCTCCTTAGTTGTGTCTTCTTTAAAAACGGAGCAGCTGGAAATTATAATCAAATTCAGAGACAATTAATAAAAATAAATTATTCCATTCATCTTCTATTTTTTTGTCAATAAGGATTTTCCAAAGCATTTCCGCATAGTCTCCTCAAACGAGACAAACGCGCCATAATTCCCCTTTGTTGATAATCAAATCACGAAGACGAAAGGGTTAAAGGGTATTAACATCAGCTTTCCATAAATCCTTCCCGAGTCATTTTTCTCTTCTAATAAATAACCTTTTCGCATTACTTCTTTGCCGAAAACCTCACAAAAAGGGGAAGTGCTGTGCATAAACTTTCGAGGATACGCATCTACACATGCACGCATCCACTAAAACTTCCGCCTTATCTCCTTTTATTTATTATTATTATGATTTTGGTCTAGCTTCGATTACACATTCCGAGGAAATGCAGCGGAAACTCATTATAAATACTTGAATACGGGTGGAATACGTAAGCAGGGTAAAAAAAACTTTTTTGGTGCACCATATCACCATCATCATAGACGAGCCGCCGCCGCACACGCGACTCGTCTCATGTTTCCTTCCAAACACACACAAAAACAAACTCGAGAAAGCACAATCCTGTGTTCACTCTTTTGTTCGTGTTTTATAAGTTTTTGGAGGAAAATGAAGAATTGTTCCATTCAAACAACGAAATTCTATGGAGCAGCAGAATTTGTGAGACAGGAGCCGAACCCGAACCCGCTGCTGTTGCTGCACTCTTTTTTTTATTATCTCCTTTTCTATGTGGTTTTTGGTTGTTTTGGGATGCAAGCAAGATGCACAAAACAAATCATTTTGTGTTATTTATGCTGTGGATGCATTTTAACAAGCTTCCCCTATTTTTCTTCCTCGTCCGTTTCACCAGTCGTCGTCCGGTTTTTTGTTTGTTTGGGCATAGTAGCTTGTTTGCCTGGAGAAAAGGCTTCCCAGTTTTCCCCTTTTTTCCAGAAGAGGATGATGATGATGATAATGATGAAATGTGGAGCGGAGAAAATTTTGTTCCACCTTTCTGCTTTGTTAAGTAAATATGTTTCAGCTTTTCCTTGTACACTATAACTACTTCTTGCTCGCAGCAGAAGCAGAGTAAAACCAGAGTAGCTATTTATTTTTTCAACAAATCTTATGAAAGAGGAGTCGGTGGAAGTAATAAAGTTATTTAATTATATTTGATGAAAGGCAAATAAGCGGAAAACGAGGCTAAATATTAACAACACAGGAGGAGGAGGAAAAACCCCTGGAAAAATAACTGCTGGAGCAAAGAAGAAGAAAAAAAACCAAACACTGGATGGAGCAGTTTCCTTCCTTTTTTTCACTCAAAACGTAAATATGGAAGCTTTCATCAGAGAAAGAGAGGCTTTTTCATCATTTACAGCTTCATAAGAGTTTTTGCCTCCATATCTTCTCCAGTTTTTTTTTATTTTTTGGTGTCGCAGCCAGCCATTTCAATCAGGAAAGAAGGGAGAGCAGACCACCATCGTAGATTATTATATTTTATCATGGCACACGCAAGTCCACACCTTTTCTTCTCTCTCCAAAATGGAGACTTTCTCAAATCAAAATTAACTATTAAAATTTTTCGCCTGGAGTCCATCCCACCAACCAGCACAGCTTGATATACTTTCTTGCAAGAAAATAAAGTTTGAGTTAAATGGCAATCCAGCACAGCGTGACCGGCCAAAACAAGAGCTCGAAAATTCGGGAAGAAGAGAAGTAGCATAGACCACTCCTGTTTTTTTTTTGCTTCGTGGAGAAAATCTTTAATTAACCCTGCTACTACATATTTCTCAGATGAACTAGTTAGTAGTAGTAATTATTGTGAAGGGAGAAGAATCTTCAATGTGCTGCTATTCCCGCTGTGC
This sequence comes from Troglopedetes dispersus, assembly GCA_027744215.1. Classification (NCBI taxonomy): domain Eukaryota; kingdom Metazoa; phylum Arthropoda; class Collembola; order Entomobryomorpha; family Paronellidae; genus Troglopedetes; species Troglopedetes dispersus. The sequence continues at coordinate 46,729 of JAHZNF010000742.1, forward strand.
TCAACGAAAATATGCTCGAATTTCAGTTCATCAACGCACCAAAATCATTTTACGAGTCTTCAACTAAGATAATCACCTTCTAAAACCCGTCCAATTTTATGTTTCACCCTGAGGACCAATTTATATTCATTTCGAAGAACCAATTCAGCCATTTTCAAGGAGAAGTGGAGGCAGCATCCGCTTAAAATCCGCGTTTCTGGAAAATATTAGTTACTATTTGAAAATAATAAATACGAATGAATTTGATATCATTATTATGCCTAACTTCTTCAAACTCAAATTTATTTTCTATTTTCACACCACCACCACCACCACAAGAATCAAATTAGGGAAATATTTTCCACCAAACCCAAACTGCCTAAAAAAATACCCCTCCTCCGGGATAATTCACTCCGAAAAAAGTGCCTCATCTCAAAAAAATATATCCCCTCAAACCACGAAATCAACAAGATATATGTATAGGAAACGAAGAAAACAGAATGTTGCTACATTTTCTCATGACGCAATTCTCCGTCTGTGTCAATACCCTCATTTACATTCGTGCTCATCCAGCCAATAAACATCATTACAGAAAATAACCAGAAAGAAACATAAGTAGCTTCCAAACTGGAAAGAAGGGAGTAACAACAACCAAGAGAACACATATTCCATATACCAGATGCGTATCCAGAGATTATTTCTCTGGAAATGGATCGGCTCTATAAAAAAAGGGAAGCGACAAGTGTGAAAAACTGCTTCTGGCTCAATTCTTTTCCGAAAAAAATGGATGATGATGATGACGGTATTATTAAACCTCAAAAACTGGCATTACACTTTTCTACTCCTTTTCTAACCAGCTTATATTTTCTCCGGTAGAATTTTTGCTCTGCGCTGCTCTGCTGTGTGCCCATCAACATCTTCATTATTATACACCAGAGATGAGAAAAAAGTGAGACTAGCTTTCCATAACTTTTCCTCCTTTTAACCACGTTTCATGTAAGTCAGAAAAGAAAAGGCGAGACAGGTTTTTTATCCGCTACCACCGCACCGCCAAATTACATCGATTTCTTCTTACTTCTTCCACCACCACCAAAAAAATTATAGACAAGAATATTTTTTTGCCCAGTGGCTGCACTTCACTCTTCCCAACAACCCATGTCATGATGACGATCATCGTCATCTCCCGAAACATATTTTTTTGCTACAACAACCACACCGCCAAAAAAAAGGCTTCAGAGTTGGATATAAAAAATAAATGTAGCTTTGTACCTAAGTACGCGTGCAGAAATTCAACGTGACTATCGTCGAAAAATAAGGAGGCACGCGCGTGTCTGCATGCTTCTTCTGTGTTATGATTATTTTTATTTTTTGTCTTGGAAAGTGTATCATTTTGCTGGGAAGGAAAAAAAGACGTGGTGGTGGCAGTGAATAGTAGACACAAGACAAGTCCAGTGAAACATGAGCTACTCAGGAAGAAGAGGAAAAATAGTTGGGCTCTCCCAAATGAAACATTCATGGCTGGTTTCACTACTCTCCAACAGCAGCAACAAGGGAAAGTTAAGGAAGGAAGGAAGAAGAGAGCAGAAAAAATCCAATTTCAGAATGCTACAATTTTTTTCCTTCTTCTTCTTCTTCTTCTCCTCATCTCGTTTGCATTGCATTGCTCATGTTATGTTTGCTGCCTGGTTGGTTCATCATAGAAGAAGTAGTAACAACTTCCCTAATCATAACCATTTCTCAGCAAACCTTGCACCACCAGAGTCTTCTCTGGAAAGGAGAGGAGGATCATGATGATAACAGGAGAGTAGTTGTGTAGTTGCGCCGGTGGAGCAATGGTGTTTTTTCATGTTTCGAATATATATTTTTCCTCTCCCCGGAAAACCAAGTGACAAACTACGAAAAATTGGAGTGCTCAAGTGGCTCCTCGCTGCACATGTGGAAATTATATTTTTTCCCAGAAAAAAAATGAGACAAGTCTGCTGCTTGCGCAATGCTCGCAGCAGCTCGTTAAATTTTGTGCGAATGATCATCTCATCTTATCATCAACATCTCCCTTGCTTTCCTTCCTTCAGTTCCTTCCAGCTGCTGCAAATTGTGGGTTAGGTACGGTACAAAATATATTCCAGAATGAAGTGTGGAAGGGTGAGCAGCTTTTTTTGGCTTTTTGAAGAGCCCGAAAAAAATAGTGTGCGCAATCATGAGCAAAATATTTATGTATCATGATGTGGTAATGCTATTATACCATTTTTTCTGGTGGAAATTAGCACCGCCATGCACGTGATGATGGCAGGTGTGGGAGATCCCGTAAAAATAAAAATGAAAACGGTTATTAGCTTCAATCTTCCTGGATTGTGGTGGTGTGGTGTCGTGCGGAAGTCGGAAAAAAAATTCACACCTGACTCTCCGACTTGTCCTGCCACTTTGCCCCGCTGTCTCTTTTCCATCTTGTTACATTCTGGAACACCACGACGCGAGGCAAGTGTACACAGCAGTCAGCCGGAGATAACAAAATGATGAAAAGTTACTATATTCCCCGAATGTAATAAAGAGGCAATTGCTGGCGAGAAAATGGCAATAGCAAAGTAGCTTTTATCCAGGAAAAAAGTGCACAAAATTGACTTGAACATGTGGCAGCGAAATAGAGAGACAAATACTATCATATTATCATTGCTCGTCTGCTGTACTAAACCTCAAAGAGCGTAACCGGTTTAATCTCATTCTCCATTAAATTTAAAATGATCAAAGTACAAGAAAGTTTAAAGTTTCCTCCTCAGTAACGAACTTTATTCTCAACTTTTCCGACATGAATTTTTTGTGCTTTGATTTCCGAAAATGGATAAGCTACTTTATATAAAATAAATTTATTTTTGCAAGTATTTTTAAACAATTAGATAACTTCTTTCATCTAAATTTGGCCATTCACAGAACCACGGAGCATTGTGTGCTAAAAAGGAATGATCTCATAAAAAGCTTTTTTCATTTTTACGACTTGAGTCATATGAGAATATAATAAAAACTAATACAAAAGATATGCGTGTCTTATTCCCTGATTTTGTCCGCAACATAAAAAGGTTCCTTTTTTTGCTGGATAAATTAGAAAAGTAAAAAGTAGCCTGGAACATCACATTATTTAATTTATTTAATTTAAGAAAATTTCCTTGGGAAAGGGTATCAAAGTGCCTTTAAAAGTCATCCTGCTTTGTTCTCTCAAGTTAAATATGACCACAGCAGATCCAAATGCACATTACACAAGCCCAACCAAAACGATGGCATGAATTAGAGGATAATCTGATGATAAGCGAAATAAAATAAGTTTTCTCTGAAATTTATACCCAACTTTTCGCTGCGTTACGTTACATTAACAAGGCTGACTTTTCCCGAGAAAGAAAGCTACAAGAAGAGCTCAGGAGTTGCTACAAGGAAAGTTACTCACTCTCACTACACAGAAGAGGAACAATGCATTATATACCCAAGCCAAGCCTTTTCCCTTTTAAAACTTAAATCGCAACAAAATCGCCGTTTTTAAACAAGAAAAAACTTTCCCTTTATCTCCTTCTTACAATTTTAACCCTTTTACTCTCACTTGCTTGCCTGGCCTCTCCGGAGAGAAATTCCTCTCCGCTCCAATGCCCTCTCTGATACAATATTCAGTGAAGAAAGTGGAAATGACTAAAAATCCATTTAAACAGTCACATAAACTTTCCTTTACAAAATCCTTCCTTTTGGCATGCATTCATTTCCCATTTTATTGTGCTCTTCTTCTTCTCGCTACGCACTTTACTTTTTACTCATTCTTACTTAGAGCCCTCCAGAGAGAACTGAGGAGATCCACCTCCAAAAAAGTGACTCTCTCTCTCTCTCGCGGCAATGCCACCATGTCGCAGTCACAGCCAACAAAAGCGTGTAAAAAGCTCATACCCCCGTCCAAAAAGTTAGAAAAAAAAACCGGACCGACCGTTCCTTTTCTCCTTCAAAATTACCTCATGCACGAGCCCAATAAATTAGCTGAAATGAGCCAGAAAAAAATTATGGCTCTTTTGTTGTCTAATTAATTGCAATAAATTTCCCTCTCCTTTTATACAACATCACGGGCTCACTCACATATTTACCAAACCGTTTCTTCAACCGATTTACAATACAAAAAAAATTACGAAAAGGGGAGTCTCACTCACTTTCACAATTTCACTGGCACTTATTATTACGCACCACGCCAAAAGTCAACTCACGCAAGTAGGAGACGTGTTAACAAGTCAGCTCCAATAATAAAAAAGGGATCCAAGAAAGTGGAAGGACAACCTGCCAAATAAATAAGACCAGAAAAAAGTAATGAAGCAAGGAAAGACAGGATGAAGAAACCAATCATATTCAATCCCGTCATGCGGTTTCACATTCTTCGTTCAATTAATAACACTCAATTTATCAATCAGGTTACGCTTTAAACTTATCCTTGTTGAAAAAGCAAAAATGCAGCTTACCTTTTTGGAGACTGTTTATAGGGTCAGTTGTCAGTAAGTACAAACTATCCACTTTCCTGTACTCAACTGAAAGGTCACCGACAGTATGTAAAACTCAGTCCATCATTCATATTGTCAGTCTGTCAACTTTTTTGGCTTCACAAAGAAACTGTCAACTGTTACCTCACAATGATATCAATAAAACACTGTCAACTGCACCAACACCAACACTATTACTCAATTCACCACACTCTTAAATACAGTTTAATTTCCAAAAATAACCCAAAAATATCGAAAACTGCTGTTCCACTTGGTACGTTTTTCTTTCACCTTGCTTTGTTACAGCTCTAAAATTACACTTTGACAGAATGCATGAAAAATGAAATGGCAACATACACATCCATCCCAACAAAAACAAAAAACCACATTGCCACACAATTAAAAGGTGCTTTTGACCGCCTCAGTTTTCCGGCTGCAACCAATTGAGCTACCTCTTCAGCTTAGGAGCATGCAGATACACAAGAATGTGTATTTGGTTTAGCTAACGTAAAATCAACACTATTTTTCTTCGCGACAGGTAACCCGCAAGTGAACCTATTAAGTATCACTTGTCGATTTGCTTACTATTCAGCATTTCGGCATTCAATTCTCTCACTAATCATAAGTATTCATCAGTATATAATTTTATTACGTGTTTTACAATGCTTTTGACGTAAAAAAAGACAGGCATCTTCATCTTCAATCAATCAGTTTCCTTTTTCGTGTGCTGTTTGCCTTTTTTCAGCAATATAATTATCAATTTTACTAAATTCTTACTACCTACACAGTTTTACATGGAAAACTGACAGATGAAGAAAAATATGCAAATTAGTATCAGATTTTCCCAATCTTTTCCTTAAGTAGGTATTTTTTACTTACTTACAATTTCAGCACAAGCGATTAAAACAAATGAAGGAAAATTATGCAAATTTTGCTTGAAACAGCAAACTGGCGGATGAATGCGAGGAAAATGAAGAAGGTCGAGAATTCTTTAATTCCAGCTCATTATGAAATCATGAAAAGTTTGTTGAGACAGTCTCTCCTCCGCAGTAAAGAAAATTGGGACATCCCTTGTTCTCTTCTCTATGTAAACACAGCATGTCTGTCGCTCTCGGATGTCTCCACCAGTAAAATTGTCTGTTCCTTTTCTTCAACAGATAAACTAGTTGTAACAATAGAAGAGGAAAAAAATAACATAAAAGCTATCTCAATAAATCCACATGGTACCACATTGTGAAAAACAGGACAAGGGAAGTAGAAGGAGCATGTTTTCGCAGTGAAAGAAAGAATCCGCTGCTGCTGATCAGCCCGAGAAACTGCCAACTCAGCATAATAACGCACAATTGGAGAATGCAAACAAGTTTCTCCTTCTTCTGTCTCGACGACTGTGTTTTGTGTGTGCAGAATTGTCTGTGCGTGGTCCACCAGGGGCATGAGTCAGCGTCACCTACTTTTCTTTGGAATAAGAAAATGAGAGAAAGAGAAATTGTTTTTCTTGTTCGAGAGAGAAACCTGGCGAAAAAATAAAATTGGAAGACAATGAGGGACTCGAGCAGTATTGAGAGTAAAATCAAGTTTCTCTTTTATTTCATTACTATTTTTCCCGAAAAAGTGGTCCAACTAGAAGAAGTTATGCTATGCTGGAGAAGAAGAAAATCTGGGAAATTAAGTATACAACTGGAAGTGAGTTGAATTGACTGAAATGCTGAATGAAAAGAGTTGCGTTGTTGAGAGAAAGAAAGAAAGGAACAAAAAAAGACACACGGATAGATAGAAAGGCAGGGCCGACGCAGCAGAAAATGTGTTTGTGTTTGAAAAGAGGGAATGTGATGTGCGCGGCGTTTTATCTAATTAAGCTTAATTACAAATTACGACAGTAGCGTTTTCCAGCGAATGCAATATAATAATGTGGAGCAGAACAAAAACCTCATTCCAAACAGATGTCGGGGACGAAGCAGAAGAGGAAGGAAGGAAGGAGAAAAAAAACCTTTTTGAGCACAGGATTTTCTCTCTCCTTTTCTCGAAAGGGAACAAGATGAAACCTCACTCACACATTTACATTATGCACACATGGTAGTGGAGGCAAACCGGCTTATTGGTAAGTTTTATCCGTTTTTATACAATTATGTATGTACACGAATGTACTAGAAATTAAAGAAGGGAATGCTCTAGAGAAATGATGCTCTGTAAATGTGCTCTGCTTGCTCCAGAGTTTTCGGATGGAGCCACAACAAAAATCCAGAAACCAAAACCAGTGTCACTTTTTATGCAAACGTAGCTTAAATCAGTGGAAAACTTGTGTAAAAGCACAACTTGTTTTAGTGAACCGGAGAAGAGCACGCTTGCATTTTGTGATGACGAAGATGTGATCACTTGTTTTTTTTATAACAAAGTTCCTTCACTCACATGCTTTTAGTGGACTCTTTTGTTATTTTTGGGCCATAATAACGTGGCGTATGTGGTGATGAGATTTTGTTTTCTAGTTTTCCTTTTTCACTGCTGGTTTGCCACTCATTTTTCTAGAAAGAGCAGTTTTGTCCCTGCAATCACAAAAGTATAGAAAGTAATTTCTCAACCGTGAGAAGTTTCCTAATTTTCCGGGAACGAAGCCATGCAGATTGTTTTTAGCGTGCTTGTGTCCTAAAATGGATAATTAAAACATCGTAATCGTTATCATCATTGTCACAGGCGGAAAGAAGGAACCTACCCATAAAAAATTATTTTTTACAAACGGTGCGGTGCATGCACGGCATCAAATTTTGTCCTCTCACTTGTGGAATTTTTTCATCATGGGAAGGTGATCCAGGAACCTGTGTGTCACCATATTAAAAAGAGTGAAACCATATGTTGCTCTGGGAGTGAGATTTTTTTATTACCCAAAATGACTTCATTTTGCGAAAAAGTAATGAAATTTACATACCATTCATGGAATGTTTTTGTGGACAGTCTATTTTTTATGTCTGAAATGTTCCTTCACACGTTGCTGAGTCTTGTATTTAATGGTCAGAAAAAGCAAACGACGTCGTAATTAAACTCCTTTCTCCAGAATTGTTTTTTCGTTGCTGTTGTTGTCCACAACTAAAAAAATGATTAGCGAGTGTTTTATGGTTTTCCATTT